>JAENRP010000394.1:0-38053 GCA_024741835.1 Diplocarpon mali | reverse complement strand
TACTTCGTACTATGGGTAAATAATGTACAATTCTAGGCCGTGCACACTAGATACTTGGCAATGCTGCTTTTACAATTTCCTTAATATTTTATATGGCCTCCTCCTGCTGCGATTATAGCTTTACATCTCTCTAGCATTTCCCTAATTAATTCTCTAATCCTTTCAATTGTTATCGATTCCTACGCTTCTTTTATAGCTTTATATAGTCTCTTATAGGATCGATGAACCTCTGGATATTTACCCTTGATATAATCTTTCATTTCATCCTATACTGTCTCAATTGGGTTCAAATCAGGAGAATTCGCAAGCTAAAAGATAGGGGTAATCCCGATTGCTTTAAATACCAATTGAGTATATTTAGAAGTGTGCCCTTTTGCATTATCTTATTGGAATTCAAGCTTAGGATATTGCTATAGAATCTCTTAAACCTTTGGGATAATAATTCCAGAGTACGAACCTTCATTTATTATTTCCCAATCCTTTTCCTAGAATAACCCTTGATGCCGACCGTATTTCCTTAATATTATTCCTTAAAACATCCATCCGATCTTCCTTTGATATCGATCTTCGACACAATCAGGGTGATATTCTTCTTAAGACCCGATTTCTCGTATGATCCATTCCTTCGTATGTTTCCTAGGATTAACCTACGTTTCGTCACTCTATAAGACTGAAAACCATTGCTCTTCAGTCCAATCCTTGTGCTTAATAGCCTATTGAAGTCGAGAGATCTGATTCGTATACGTAAGGACTGGTTTTCAACAAGCAATTCGTCGAACGAAGCCTTCCTTCTTAAAAGCTGTACGAATAGCGTGGAAGCCGACGTTCTAATGAAGAATCGAAGGAATATCAGCCTAAGGAGTACGTCGATTTGCTCTTAAGGCTATAACCTATTGAATAAGGTATTTTCGTTATAGAGTATTTAAGTAAGCTTTACAGCCTTGAAGATGATATTAAGGAGTTAATCGAGTCTATAGAGCGTACTGAACTTAATATCAAGTAAGATTCAATTAAAGGGCGATCTAATCGTAAGTCCAACCGGCATTAAAATAAAGAGTCTGATAGCGTACTCGTTCGTTACAAGAGGACTATTTTATAGGTGTCTTTGGAGTCGGTATACTAAATGAAGAATCCATATTAAAAGCGTTGATTTTCAATGCAAAAAGCGGCGAATCGTTATAGATAAATCATTGGCTATACCCCTTGTATATAAGCCCTGTTAATAGAAACCGGTAGAACTACGCATAGACAGCAATTGTATATTATTTCGGGCATGTACTAAGTAGAACCTGTACTTGAAAATGCTACTGTGTGGTGTACAATGACAGGATATTTTGATCCACAGCCTGCGGGGCGTGGGGGATGAGGATATCCAGCGCATTGTGGACAGGGCTAGATAAGGCTCTACTTTGATATAAATAACCGTCAGATGTAAACGGAGACAAATTAGCTCTGGAGAGTCGAAGTCGCTGCGAATTCAGGATTGCTATAGAGAGCTCTCCATACAGTTGGATGCACCTAAGAAAGTGGCAGCCACAAGATGAAGCGAGTAGTATTACAGCACTCTTGCGTAGGATACAGCCGACGCAACTGTATTTGCTAGCAAGTCTTGCTTGCTAGAAAAACTCTCCCGATATATAGCAAACAATACAAAAAGAACTTCAAAGCCTTCAACAGCCGCTTGCAGTGGACTTCACATGGATCGGAAGTTGAGATTGGAGTGTTAGGTAGACATCATTCAGTCCTAATTACAGCTCCTCAAGGCTTCGATGTATTTTCACTACTAGGGAGCACAGAATCAAGTACGCGCTGAAGAATTTTCACAATGTTACCTTCCTGTCCAATTAAGCTAAGCGTCTCATTCACCGGCCTGCCGTGGATGAACGGAGACTTCAAGAACCGCAAATCTACTAAACCGCACGAACATAACTAACACTACAAACAGACATTGTAGCGACTATCGGAGAGTTCGTCGGAACGACAACATTCCTCTTCTTCGCTTTCGCCGGGGTCCCCCCGCACCCGACCTCCCCCACAGATAGGTCAAGAGTACAGAGTAGTGTAATGCGAGAGGTATCTTGCAGTCGGCGCTTAGCAATAATTAATTTTCCTGCAAGAATTTCCCTAAAATCCTAATTGGCTTAATGTTTGTACGAATCATGTGAGGCGTGACCGCTGCCACGAACCCCTACTGGAAAACTCTTGTAATGCCACTTCCTGTGATCCAGGCGTATCGGCTTGGCATGTATCCCATGTTCTTTACAAGGCCTCTCTCTCTTTTGCGGCATTGATTGTCTCTCCTGGCAAAAGATGTCCTAGCGCTCATTGTAGAACCACGGTCGTCGATCACCATAAGCTTCACCTGGCACTTCCATGGGGATAGGTAGAGTTCCAAAAACCTCATCCATGCCTGCCGGGTCTTGAACTCCTTTCGGGCGATCAATAGCGTCGTCTTGGGATACCTTCGGGATCGGCAGCACAACTCCACATTCTTGGGACTCGAATTAGCCTTATCACTTTGCAAGCTCGGGGATCATCGCTCCCACAGTATCCAATTCTGAGGACAACTCCCCAGAGACAAGGATTCTGAAGGGTTTAAATGCGAGGGGTCGAGAAGTGTAATTTACCCCAGTTTCTTATGTTGAGCTTAGGTTCTTTGGTTGCTCTGTCCTTCACGAGACGGCCCCTGCGGAAGGATTTTTGTTAGCAGAGAACTGACAGACTCAAGAATCCAAGCTGTCTGGAGTTTGCGTCTTGACGATTCATGATCCGCCCCAAACAGTACATGGGCTTCTGAGCTCGTCTTGTGCGTGATTCTGCTCGATAAAACCCAGCCTCGTCCAATCTGTCAGGGGAAGGCTCATCTCTTGGCTTTCGTTACCCGTAAATGAGCGTTACTGGAAGGGAAAGGGACTCAAGGCATCATTACAGTTGACCACAGAGAGAAGAAACATCGCAAGAACGGCAAGGACCTGTGAAAGTGGCTCACCACGCTGACTCTGAAAGATTTGCGCTCCCAACATACGCCCAGCGGGCCTGCTTGGAACTCTCCGCCCTAGCAAGTATCATCTTACTGTGCATCAGTATTCCTGGCCGCTTGCTCTTGCAGTCACGCATCAAGTGGCGTGGGAAAACATCCGAATCGAACCACTTCTGGGAACATATTGTCAGCTTTTTAGGCAGATTCAGACAATCAGAAATATGGACTGAACGTGTAGATAATTTACCGATTGTAAGCATATTGTCCCCCCACCCTGTAAAAAGTCAGTCAATACTCGGATAATGTGGACACAGAACTAGACTGTTGGGCGCCTACACCAAGCCCTCCTCTAGACTTTGCAACAGTTTCCTGCGTAGGGAAGTAGATCCGACAGTCTTTCAAGCCATCCAAGATTTTTCGCTCTTTTGCACTCAGTCCCTTATTTTTGGATGGCTTGTCGGTACGCCAGCCGTACTCAGTCATGCCATGGTCGCCTACCCCAGATATGTTAGCTTAGAGCTCCGCGTTGAGCTAAGCATTCTATATTTGATATATTCTCTCGTTGGCAACTGTCTGCGAATACCCTTGATGCTAGTAGCTATCTATGAGACAAAGCGGAAGGGGAAGGCTTACCTTGGGATGCTAGGTAAAGACATTTTAAGACAGCACGAAGGTCAGCTTTTGACCTTGTAATATTCTTAATGCGAGATGAATGTGGGGATCATCGATTATGTAGATATGGGGGGTTAAAGCCAGGCAATAAGATGTACGTACAATCGTCATTGATGCTACCGATTGATGCAGACTAGCACTACATCAGCATCTAAGGTTTGCTGGATCAACTTTCTGGGAATAATTCCATACCAAAAAGTCAATACTCAAGGGTTCATCGGTCGCCAGCCCGAGTTTTGTAACGGCCCTTCCAAGTCCACAATATCCAGTTCGTTCCCGTGCCGAACCTAAGTGAGAGCCTCCTCTGTAGCAGGGAAGTTAGACGAGTAGGTGACAACACAGAGAAGGATAAATACATGGAATGGACGAACGCCAAGCTAGCGGTATGAGAAAAATCGAAATTCTGTAGGCTCTTGACTATTGTCTGATCTAGACCCATGGCACCTATAAACCGAAACAACTCGCTAGCAAATTCGGTAAGTTCTGTCTTCTGTCCAGGAGGTAGCCGTGGAAGGTCGATCAGGAAGCAAACATTCTCCATTATGCCAGTTTCTCCCCAGTCGTAAGAAGTCAGGTTTGCGCTGGGTACGACGATGCGAACATGTGACGGGTGGGCAAGTAGTTGCAGTTTCGAATGCATGCAATTGACATTACCCTCCATGTTGGGGAAACAGAAGCGGTAGTTCTTGGCGAGGGAGTCAGCAATTCAAGTGTCGAAAGTTTTTGAGTGTCAGATGACATTGTGCCACAACACCCTCAAATGGTCAGAATGGAAAGTGGAATTCCTTCCAACTTACGGCTGGCGCATCTGAACGTATGTTTTCTTTCTGTTCAAGTGTCAGCAGGTCCATTTAACTCACTTGCCTTCAGATTTATGCCAAACGAGGAAAAGCAGTTTCTGGATATCATTAGGGGACGAAGCTGAAGCATTCAATCGAGCCTACTTTCCAATCCGATGCATGATTGCTTCGACGAACAACACCGAAATCACATTTCAAAGCTCCAAAATGGCTTCAGGCTATTCGGACATTAAGACCGCGTACGTACCTCAGCCTCTCCCTTTGCTTGGAGGACCCAGACGACCTTTGTTTGTGGTCTCAGCTTGCTCTGCACCCATTCTGCTTCGATCTGGAAAGCGCTCAATACAGCAAGTTCCAGGTCATTCGATTGTAGCACTTCTTCAATCCTGATGTCATCTCCCCGGCGTGGTACCCCATGCACCCAAGTCTTCTTAACGACCCCGTTTGGATATTGAATACCAGAATCCAAAAGGGATTGTTGCTGGTTTCGGGAGAGAATGTTGGATCTGTCACGCTCCCCTGTGGTGTGCGTCCCTCTGGAAGTCCGGGTTGTACCGGGTTCCTTAGCATTGGACAGCTTCGGCTTCACATGAGCTTTCTCTAGATCTCCGACGCGAGGCGGGGAGGCCGAGGCAGGGCGTTTACGTTGCAATAATATGCTGTTTGCTGGTTGACCGGTTTCTCTTCGCTGCTCCAGCCGTCTGAGCCGTTCTGCCTCCATCGCCTTACGGTCCATTCCAAGTAGGCCGGGAGCCACAGAGGGTACGGCGTTTGGTTTGGCAGCATCATCTGTGCATTCCTGATAGTTATTCTTGCGTGCCGAGCCGAGGGTCATAGAGGTTGGTCTTGACTTCTCGAGAATGACTCTCGCCACTACTGGTGCGTTGAGATCGTCGTCTTCGTCCTCGCTATCGCTCACGAGGTCTACAACCTCCTCATCGTGAGGACCGGGCACAATTAGATTGTCCTGCAGTGACAATGCGATAGCTCTCTTAAGATCTCCGTCGCTCTCTGAGTCGGTCATATTCCCCGACTCCGTGGGCCGTTGGGTGGCTATGGACGGCAGAGCTAGGGCTGCTAAGTGGCGATGTAACGCCCTGATGTAGCGTTCAAACAGCTTTAATAATCAGGCACAGGAGACAGACTAGACCGACATTCAAGAGCTTTGATCTGTCTTTGCTAGTCGTCACGTGATGACGCGTTTGACTGTCGTCGCGTCAACTGTTCTCGCAGTTAGGCTGTGGCCTCAACGAGAGGCAGGGCGAAGACAAATGAGCAGAGCAGCAAAGCGTAAGCTACTGGTCCATGATCCATGACGTCTGTGCGGCTAGCGAGATGTGTTATGGTGGTTTGGGATTCGGGGCAACGGTTGAAAGAACTTTGCGGGCATCTGCTCATCGCAGTCGCTCATCCATATCATTAATCCATCCATCTCAGGAGTTCACCCATCTCACCGCGGTCGCGACCGCTGCTCGGCGTGCCAAGCATTTAGGCGAGATCTTACAACTACCTATCTCCTCCTAGGTGAGGCGGTGAGAACCCAGCAGGTATGTCTTCGAGACGTCAAAACAGCAAAGAGGTCATGCTGCTAGATGCACATATTTGGCTTTAGTGCCACTACTCATGTGCCATCTCTGGGTTAGCCAGCATCAGTCCCAAAATTCTATCGCTGTTGGCTGGTCGTAGGGCTTTGCAGCCGAATGAGTTGATGACGTTGACGACTTCTTTGCCGACAAATTCTTCTCCCTTCGCCATCCGGTTGTGGACTTGCTACATCTCACCACTATACGCAATTCAAGTCTACTCGCATTACGCTCAATCCAGTTTGAAATTTTGATCGGCCACCTGGTTGATCAACCTGCACCTTACTACCATGTCGGCCACAACAAGTTCGAGAAAAAATGTCGTCAGTGAGTTTTTTCCGCGCTTTAATGCTTCTCCAGACTTGTACTGCTTAGATGACCTTCTGCTTCCCGAGCCACAATTGATAATCCAAAGCTTTACTCGGAGGGAAAATACTGACTCTGGCTTCCCCTGCAGTTATCGGCGGGGGTGCAGCCGGGATGTCGTGTGCGGCAACCTTGGCCCAGCATCCTAATAGTTTCAAGGTCACGATCATTGAGAGAAACGATGTCACAGGAGGCCAAGCTACATCCATATCTCTCGATAGAGATGTACGTCATGCAAAGTCAAGTCATGCCTCGGCGATCCTCCGAATTGAATCTTAAATACAGCTCAACCTACTTTGAAATATGCTAGATGGTTCAATCGCTAACTCGAACACAGAAATATGGCACCGACTGGATGAACGATGGCGTTCAGGGAGGTTCGCCAATTTTCAAGCACACGTTCAACTTCTTTAAGAAGTACGGTCACGAACCACAGGAGGTCAAGTTGCAAGTAGCTTTTGGCAAAGGACCTGATGGCTTCTGGACAAACTGTTTTCCGAGCAATCTTGTCAACAATTTTTCCGCAGACATCAGGAAATTCGGCAGAGGTATGAATAGATTCGCATCCCCCCCCCCCCCCGCCGCGCTCAATATATGGTTCTCTACCCTTTTGGCTATAGGCTATCACCTTCATATTGAGATATAGAATTCGAAGGATCCAAGCTTGATATTTAGGCTTACCTGCGTGAAGTGCTCAAAATCATCAAATGGACAATGCCAGTACTGGGTCTGGTACCTATCCGCCTTATGCTGCGTATATTTTTCTTCAGCAAGGATTTCGGAGACAAGATGGTCTACCCACTCATTGCGCTCTTCCTTGGTACCGGAAACCAGACCGCGAATGTCTCCTGCGCAATCCTTGAGCGACTGTTCAATGATCCGAACATGAAGCTGTGGGATTATGACCCAGAGACTTTGCTACCAAACTTACCGACGATGGTCACGTTCCCTAACCTTCACAACTTTTATGAGGACGTAAGTTTCTCGTCAATTTTTGATCATGACCTCGGCCCTTGTTTGCTGGTTTCATATATCACTGACAGCAAAGAAATAGTGGAGGAAAGATTTGGAGTCGAAGGGCGTCGTGATTCGGCTGAGAACGGAAGTAACTGAAATCGTTCAACGGAATCATCACGGAGTCATTCTCAACGCAAGACCCTGTCCCACGAATGCGGGTACAGAGGAGGCAACTGAACCATCCGAGGCTGAAACTTTCGACGAACTCGTGATGTGTGTACTCGCCGACGATGCCTTGAGACTTCTGGGAAATACCATTTCGAGGAAGGAAAGGTTTGTTCTAGGAGGGGCCAGCTTCTACGACGACATTACGATTACCCATTCCGATAGCAACTACTTCAAGAAGCACTACGAAACCGAGTTTGATCCAAAGCTGTGCGCGAGTCCCAAATCGAAAACACAGGAGAACATGATTGCCTTCGCCAAGGGAGAGAAGGATGGCCCAGAAGGCGAACCAAAGGGATTCAAGCCGATGTACTACACCAAGTCTTACAAGGAAGATCCCAAAAAAATCGAAATGTCGTTCGACTGTTCTAACTACCAGCATCAATTCCGGTCAGGCGAGGAGACTTCGAGTGCCCCTGCACATGTATTCCAGAGCATTTTTCTCGATAAGTGCCGCGACGACCTGTGGACAATTGGGGAGATTGATGAAGACAAGATCATCGAAAGAAAGTGGTGGCATCAGCGTATGTGTTTTCAAGCTCCTGCCCTCTGTCAGCCAACTCCGGGGCATTTCAGGCACGGGAGTCCTTCAGGCCCGCTTCATGCCTATTAATTATCCTATTCATCGCCTCCATAAGGAAATTGAACGCTAACCTCGAGAGTTTTAGTCGGTCACAGGTGGCAGCATTACATGCGTGTGGTACCAGGTAAAAAAAATTATGTATCCACAAGTCAAGCAATCCTATTAACAAGGTCTAGGAATGATGTTCATCAATGGCAAGAACCATACGTTATTTGCTGGGTCTTGGACTCTGGTGGTATGGATTCCCCTTCGAATATATGGGATAGACACTATGGCTAACCTAGTAGAACATGCACGAGTTGGCCTGTGTCAGGTAAGAACAGAATAGGCCCTTCTCTGTGACCGCATAATACTAATTGTGAATGCAGTGGCATCGCAGCAGCCTATCGCCGTAAGAACTTCTCCTCTACCCCTTGGCAGGCCGCCTCCTGATACTGCGCATCTGACAACTGTTCCGGCTTACTCCGAGCCCCTGATTCGGAGACACGCTGACTCGAAGCCATTAGTGGGTGCAAATTATGTCAAATTCGATGATTTTGCAGAGGACTTCTTCAGTAAATACCTACTCCTGTCCCACGGTGTGCGTTATGGCAAGGAAGAGAAGAGAAGAAAGAAGCAGAACTAGACGGCAACGTATTCTCCTTGCTGGTTGGCAACAAAATGCGGAAGTCACGTGGACAGCAGCCTCGATAGGATGAGTGTCATTCGTGTCTTTGAAGATACGCAGGAACCGAATCTGATCATCTTGGTCCCGAACATGGCCTTGGGCCTCTTGTACCATTAATGTAGGACTGCAAGCAACTCTGGGTAGCATGTTTGAGTATGATGCCAATTGATGAATTTTGCGCCCTAGAACTGAGCAGCCTACTTTCGTCGATTTGTTTTATTTCCACCCACCAGACTCCAGACACCCTCTAACATCCCAAGAATGCCCTTATTCATCGTCTAGCACTCTCCTTACGCAGTCTTCCCGCGGCGGTGGTAGGGGGTGGTTCTGGCCACAAGGAAACAGCGTCCTCCATCTCCTCCAAAAAGGTGGTGCTGTTGTGGACACATGTCCCCCCGAGGACGATGCGAATACCCGGCGACGAGGCGTTGATCTGGGACACCATTTTTGCTTCCTCAAAGGTGACCCCTCCAACGATAAATAGAATGATGTCCTGCGGTTTGTCTCGGGTAGATCCTCCTCCTTCAACAAAAGGGTACTGTTGTTCCCTCAGACGTCCTTTGATGAGATTTTGTAGAGTGAGTTCCAGCCGAGGCGAGTGCTGTGTGTAAACATTCTCAACTCCTTTTAAACCCTTGAAACGATCACGAGCTCCTGAGAAAAGACCGGCTGATTCAAATATGTCGGAGATGCCGCCATTGGGTCGGCTTTGCTGTAGTGAAGAGTGATATATGAGTAGCTTTGCGATGAGGTCGATACGACGCCGCGGAACGTTACCAGCAGCGTCAAGCAAGTCGGCTAAGACTGGCAAAGCATTAGATGGGTGCTTTTCGTATCGTAGCGAATAAAGTGCGACAAGCCGGAGCTTGGAGTCAGCCGTGACCGCAGTGGACTGAATGAGCCTCTGGACATTCTATGTGATGTAAGTAAAAGTCAAAGTCGCTGTATGAAAGGAGTAATACCTTTAAGTCGCTGGCATGATTATCGTTGCATGCTAAACTCTGCTCCACTTCGCTGACCTCCAATAGGTTTTCTGCGCCCACTTTCCTGCTCAACTCGCCAACCAGAGTGACATGTTTGCTCACATTACCCGAGAGCTTTCGAAATTCCGGATAGTCTTCAATGAAACGTTTCATATCTGCAATTGACTCGATATTAGAGCTATTCTTAGTTTTTGACTGATACTGCTCAACGTAATCTTTTATATTCCCGCCAAGATCTCCAAAGTTGAGGTACATGTTCTTTTTGAAGAAAGAATCCTGATCTTGAGACAAAACCACCTCCTTTAGTTCTGGCCTGATCTCGGGAACTTGGCTCAGGTCAACTCGACCATTTCGGATACCCAGAAGTTCGTGAACCATTGCTTGGTATGTCCATTGTGTCAAGAGAGGTGTGATGGGATCATCCCTACGATCCAAAATCAAAAGGATTGGGGGTGTATCGACTTTTCTGAAATCGAACAATTTGTCTTCCTGGGTAACATGATACCGAACCTCCGTGGCAAGCTTCTTTGCAAGCAGGCTGCTCTTCTCGTACCTTATCATAGGCTTCTTTTTCAGGGATAGCAATACACCAATCAAGCCCTCCGTCGCTCTTTGTAGAGCATCCGTGTTCCACATGTCCGGGTTCGAGTTCCATATTCTCTGCCTAGGAAAGGCCATATCCAGAGTAAATAGATCTGGATTGACAACAATGTAATCCGCAAATTGTTCCTGTACTAATTTCACAACTTCGTGGTCGTCGGCTTCGGCTAAGCGTTCAAGAGACGATTTCTTCACTACATTACTGAAGTAAATATTGTACTCGCCGTACTTCGGTTCCCGAAGTTCGTCAATGAGAGCCTGTATCGAGTCTGCAGAAGGCCGAACGAAACAGAGACACCGTAGATGGCGC
This sequence comes from Diplocarpon mali, assembly GCA_024741835.1. Lineage (NCBI taxonomy): Eukaryota > Fungi > Ascomycota > Leotiomycetes > Helotiales > Drepanopezizaceae > Diplocarpon > Diplocarpon mali. Next base: position 27,327 of record JAENRP010000394.1, on the reverse strand, counting down.
ATCTTCTCCCGATTCTGGTTGTCTAGCCTGTCGATCAGGTAGACTTCATGATTCAGTAATGCGGACTGGGTGATGGCGGTAGATACAATCGACACGGTCTCGCTATCCAACAACAATATCTTCATCTTGGCCGAGGGGGTCCCAGACGCGCTGTCTCCAGCAGACACCATCTTGGAGATGTACCCCGATACTGCCTGCACAACATCCATGGTGTCAAGGGTCGGGTAATATGATCATGTCTTCGGCACAGAAACACCGCCTCCCCAGTATGGCGTACAATCGAAGAAAATGCGAATACGTCAAGCTTGGAGTCGACCCACTGCCCTTCTGCCCTTGAGCTATCTTGCCCACCTGCTCGTGGGACTCGAGGGTTGATTCTTGAGTCAGGAATAGGGCCTTGAGCTGGAATGCACCCTGGATGTATATTGTGTTGCAAATAGGACTTGGGGCGGTTGCAAGTCGCAGATGCTGTAGTGTTATGGGTATCAAGGCGTGGAGGCCGTGCGACGAGCCGAAGGAGTTGCAGATGTCCAGATATCAGGGATCGGGGTTCAGATACCAGCGAAGTATCGTAGGTGGTAGATAGGTATAAGCCTTTAGAAATGAGGTGAGGCTCAAACACAATAGCGGCTGGGGTTCGGTTCGGTTGGGGATTTGCTGGGGGGGTAGCTCTGCGCTGCACTATGTCGTAACACGCGCCAACAATATATTGTGTACAGTCACGATACAATAAGTACTAAGATAAGGGACCTAAAAGTAAGGTACCTACCAATCTAACTGTCTACATAGACAGATTGCCCCGTGAATTTTGAGCGAACTGCATCACCCCTTCCACTGCGAGGCTTTGTTCCACCTGGCGTGCAGCAAACTTCAAACTCGACACATGCTCTTGTGCTTACTTACTTCACCAACAACCAGCCCTCCTGAATAACAGAAACCCTGGCTCGCCTTCGATCCATGTGTGGGGAAGAGACAGTATTCGCACTTACTTCGGCTGCTTTGATCCGCAGTTCACCATGCTGCCCTACATAAATATCCGTAAGTCGAGGAATCGATTACCGCTCAGGAAGAGCTTTGTTGGTGATGTGTGAACGCGTCTGACGTCAACCAGCTTTTCAGTACATTGCTGGCATTTTGGGGGCTTCGACAGATGAATGTAAGCTGGGCATCGAGCTCTTCCTCTTCCTCGGACTCTTTCTCTTGAGAATTAACTCACAATTCGGCAGTGAAGCTGATAACCTCTTTCCTGCTGTCGTATCCGCTAGCTGCACTTCTCAAGCGGGTTCCAGATGAGAAACCATACCTCAAGAACATCTTCATCATCAGGTAGGCCAAGATTATTCTCACCGTGCTGCTTGTGCTAAGGCATTCAGTGCTTCTTCATTCTACCTTGTTGGCCTCTTTGACCTGTGGTCTGGCGTCAGAACCCTGGCCGTGAGCTCCATAGGGGCCTACGGCATAGCCAAATACGCCCAAGGCCCTTTTATGCCATGGATCGGTTTTGTGTTCCTAATGGGACACATGTCTTTGAATCAACTAACACGCCAGTGGGCTAATGATCCCAGAGCAGTGGATATCACTGGGGCCCAAATGGTGCTCGTCATGAAACTCACAGCTTTCTGTTGGAACGTTGCAGATGGCCGTCTTCCAGACAAGGAGTTATCTGACTTTCAAAAGGAGAGAGCACTAAAGGAGCTCCCATCGCTACTCGATTACGCTGGATATGTGCTCTTCTTCCCATCCCTATTTGCAGGGCCCGCTTTCGATTATGTAGATTACAGACGCTGGATTGAAACGACCATGTTCGAGGTTCCGGCTGGAGTCGATCCGTCAAAGAAGGCTCCCACGCGAAAGAAGAGAAAGATTCCTCGAAGTGGGACTCCAGCCACCTGGAAAGCGGCCACGGGACTTTTCTGGATTACGCTATTCTTGAAACTCGGTAGCTGGTATTATCCTGATCTTCTGACTGGAGACGAATACTTGAGCCACGGTTTTCTCCACCGCGTCTGGATCCTCCACATGCTTGGATTCACCTCTAGGTTAAAATACTACGGTGTCTGGGCCTTGACAGAAGGAGCCTGTATCCTCTCAGGGCTTGGCTATAAAGGTATTGATCCAGTGACTGGGAAGGTGTCATGGGACCGTCTGCGTAACGTGAATCCATGGGGAGTCGAATCTGCTCAGAACACGCGAGCCTATCTGGGTAATTGGAACATCAATACCAACAACTGGCTCCGAAACTATGTTTATTTGCGAGTAACGCCACGCGGAAAGAAGCCAGGATTCAGAGCAAGTATGGCCACGTTTGTCACGAGTGCGTTCTGGCATGGTTTCTATCCCGGTTACTACTTGTCATTTGTGCTGGCGAGCTTTGTCCAGACTGTTGCAAAGAGTAAGTCAGCTTTCCATTCTCTGTTGGCCAAATCTCACATAAATATAGACTGTCGACGCTACTTCAGACCTTTCTTCCTGGATCCGAAGACAACACAACCAACCCCAATGAAGATCTACTATGACATCTGCTCGTACCTCATTACTCAACTAACCTTCTCTTTTATAACCGCGCCCTTTGTGCTACTCACACTGCGGGAATCATTGCTCGTATGGGCCCGAGTCTACTTCTATGCTGTAATTGGCACGGCACTTGCAACAGCATTCTTTGCCTCGCCGGCAAAGGCGTTCTTGATCAAAAAATTGAATCGACACTCTGGAAACACTGAGTCCTTGAAGAGAGCACATAGCCAAGAGAGCTTGGCCAGTAAGGAGCCAATCTTGGGTTTGCCATCGGAACCGCAACAGGATCTAGAGGAGCTTGTTTTCGAAGTCAAGTCAGAGATGCAAGCACGACAGGTAAGAGGTAGTGTCAAGAGAGCAGCGACTGTGCCGTTGCCTAAGGACTGATGGTAATCATTCCTGCTACGGGTTGTCGATGGAAATTTACAGAGTGGCTACAGTCGACGGGGGCTTGGGCGGAGCCGATGCGCGGAGTGCAAGGTGCATTGAAGGCATCATGGGAATGGGAATATACAATATTGATCTGCACCGATGCAGCCTATAATGTCTGCAGGTGCACGTACAGCAGTAGCGCTGGTGGCTAATCATCTGACATTGACTTTCACTGCAATAACATTCTTCTATCCCTTGGTTGGACGCTCAATTTTGTTTGTGTTGTCTGTGATTAGAACAATGTCAGCGCCATGTCGCTTTCCGTCCAAGGCCAAAGGCATTTTCCCCACGAGACCGCACCTAGTACCAGAAGCACATAATATGCTATACTCCACACAATACTAAGCTGGCCGTCAATGGGCCTGCCAGGGCTGTCTTCGCTTCTCTTTCCTTCACCAACATCACGAGCCATCACGGCCTCCGCAACAGTAACTCTCCCCCATAATCTGGGCAGCCCTATCCAATTACAAAACGCGTGGACGAGAATAACGGCTGTGAGGCTACCTGTCCGCATGTATAAGAAGGTCACATAACCTCCGAATAGTGTAGTGTACGTGAGCTGGACCATCGAACGTAAGAAGGCCGCTGTGACAGGGGTATCGGGATGTGTAATTCGGAATTCGTAGAAATGGTGCACATGCGCTAGACCAAACACAATGGGGGTGAGAAATATTATTGTGGAGTTGGACGTTTGAGAGAGGAGGAGGAGAGGCACGGCTGCGGAGCGGAAGAGTATTTCTTCTGTTGCTGGGCCCTAAAACGAGATATTAGCTTAGTCGTAAAATTCGAAGAGCTGGCAACTCACGGCGACCATGTTCCGCCAGCCTATCCAACCGTCCATAATCGCATCAAGCCCACGCAAACGAATCCAGTCTCGCCATCCTCCTTCAGCAACGCCAGCTTCATAGAGCGGTCCCAGGAAGAGAACAGCGGTCAGCCCCAAACTTTTTGCCGCTTCCAGAATGCCAACTGGGAAATATCCCATAGAATGGAGGCTCTTCAGAGGACTACCAGCATTGACGGACGAGAGCAGAATAAATGTTATCATCGAGCATATTGTACAGGATACCGTCACCGATCGTATGCGACCGCGAATAACGGACGGCGCATCGCGGGACAGGGTCGGCGACGGTCGGGTCGTCGAAGATAAGTAGAACGGGATGACATAGATGAGAGTATAAATGATCTGGGAGAAGATTAATATAAGACTTTGCTGTGAGCTCGAGGACCTGGCAGATCTACCAGTAAGGCTACCGCAGTGGAGGTGCTTATGGGGGGTAGCAGTTCGGGCTCTGGTTTCTATTAGAACGAACAGCGTGGAATGGACAGTGATGTGGTATCTGACCCTTCTCAGCAGTGTAGCTTGACTTCAAACGAGGGTAGGTTTCGACTGGAGCCATGTCGAAGGGTTATGGGTTGAGGTGTTCGGGGCAAGCATAGTGCTGTCAAAAACGGCTGAGACACGAGTGCCAAGTATACTGCAAGGAATGTGAAGAATGAATAGACCTCGCCGAACTTGGACGAGTAAGATGGGAAAGTTAGATGGAGTCTTTGTTTATTTTGAGTGACCAGACAGCTTCTCTGACCCGGAGATATCGCTGGTTGCTCTTGTAAGTGCTGATCTAGATACATACCTTAGCTTAACTAACTTATCTCGACCTGTTTTCGGTAAAGACTCTTCGCTTTCGTTTCGTCTTCTACGGCGACAACAACCTCGACCAACAACAAAACATGTCTGCTCACCGTGGATGAGAAAAAGTGTTGAACAAGCTCCAGCATTCATCGTGCATCTTGTTGTTTCGTCCCCGTTGTTTGGCTCCACGGGTAGATCAATTCGATCGGCCTGAGGATCGGCCGACTTTCTCGCCTCTATCCTAAGATATCAGCCCGTTTCGAGCTGCACTGGTTTGCAGCCCTTTGACAGACACGACCTTCCGGGACCAACACGGTTGCGAAACGAGGACCAGCGACCTTGTATGTGGGTGTTCCAAGACCGACTGGCCTCAACGAACCAAACCACATGAAGGCAAGAGAAGAGTCACGAGAGCTGAGCAAGCAGCCTTGGGGCTACCATTGTTTTGCTTCATTCCACGCGTCGTGACAGGTCTAGAGTAGCGCCGCCCCCCTGAAGCCCTGGTCGTGAGATGAAGTCGCGATAGCATCCACTCCGGTACTCGGGATGAAGGCCGGGCGATGGAGATGGAGATGGAAATAGAACACCACCCTCTGTCGCCTGCACAGAATGCACAGTTCGAACCTGTTCCGCGATCCGCGATCCCCGATCCGCAATCCGCCATCCATAACCTTAATCCGCAGTGCACGCCGCATGGACCGGCCAGGGCAACACGAGGGGATGGATGGGATGAGATGGGGTGGGATGGGGGAAGAGGACAAGAGGGGAGCGGGGGAAAGGGGGAGGGGGGGGGAGAAAGGAGTAGATGGGAGGAAAGGAGAAGATGGTGAAGGGGGAATACGAATAGTCCCGCGCTTGTCAATATCAGCCCATCAATCCATCTACGCGTAGTCTTACCACGGTAGGACGTCGACTGAAGTCCTGCGCTTGTCAACACCAGCCATATCTCTCTAACTGCAACTCTGGGAGTCGAGGCATGACGATGCGTGCCGTAGAGCGTACCCGCGAAACCAAACCGTCTCACTCACTCGTCCCAAGTGATCCGCTGCGTTTCCGTCTCTGTGGACCGACTATGTAAGGATGGTACTCGTAAGGTTCTATGTACCAGAGACGAAGCACGGGTATGACCCTGTCCAGAAACCCGTTCACCAACTTTCCGACTTTGCGCCCCTCGTCACCAACGCGTGCTGGTGGATCCAAACAATCAAAACCTACCGGGCTCCTCTAACTCTACTTCCAATACGCTTTACAGAAGTACGAGAATGCTGGGTCAGATCGCTGGATTGGCGCTACAGCTACCCCAATTAAGCATCACAGCGCCAGAGCGACGACACAAATACCAGTCCTCCTGCTCGAGGTGTAGATCTGTGGATACCTGCCTGGCTACTGTACCTAGACCTCCAATATCTCCCTGTCCCTTTCTCGTACCTTGCCCACGCCAATACACATACATACACACACATACACACTTACACACTTACACCGCACATGCCTGACCTCCTTGGCCATGGTATGGCCGAGCGTGCCTGGCATACCTTGGTCGTATAATTCACGGAGCTAGATGTCCTCTAGTCATAGAGTCTCCTGAAGTGCAGCCCGAGGTACAGGTCTGCTTGTTGTCAAACGGTCTGCCAGCCAGCTGATGTGATGCATCGCGCTTCTCCTACTTGCTGCCTGCAAAACCAGGTTCCCACGTACTACTGTGTACGTCCGAAGAATTGCCCGTCGAACAATCCATCCGCTACGAAATACCCACCCTCATCCACTCATCCACTCATCCACCCATCCACCCATCCATCCAGCTGCAGGATCGGAGGCAGGCCCTGCAAACCAATTATTAGATGGCGCCGCCAACAGCCAGCGCGCACTGCACTGCATTAGGTTGCTTTGCCTTTTGCGCATTGCCTTTATTTTATTTCATTCCATCTCATCTCATCTCGTCTCGCATCATCTCATCTTCATTCCATTTTTCTTTCCCTTCCATTCCTCTCGGTTTTCGATTCCACCTCCGTCCGCTCTTCAACGGCTCCGCGCACGAGTACACGCCCTTTCTCTTTCCTGACTTGCTCTTTTCTTTTGCTCTCCGTATCTGCCAGCTCCCACTGTGCAACTCACACTCATTCTGTCCTGTCCGTTGCACTGCTTTTTGTATCATCACGCCCTGCTGCGACGACGACGACGACGACGACGACGACACGACACGACCATTAATATATAATCAACGAACGACACGGCCTTCTCGTCAAGCCATCAACACCGACATCGATACCAAGACGACTCCTCGCTCTCCTTATCTTTATACATCTTTACCCCTCGTTGCGCTCCTATCCCATTAACTTGCCCTGATACATCGGCTCGAATCGAATATAGTATCAGGTTCAAACCTGCAATGCCTTCGCTATGAGCATCCATGGGCATGCTGGTAGCCGCACGACACGCCAATCGAATATCGGAATTGGGTCATGTCGGATTCGGATGCCCCGCGACGGGTCTTGCACGAGAAAAGCCCTTCTCACAACAACGAACTTGGCCGGATACGACTCGTGCCCTCGACGCCTCCACGACTCCTTGGACGAGATGACCTAGATGACATCTACTCACGGACGCCCCTCCCTACGCATCCCAGCCATTTTCTCGGCCCCGGCAAGGGGAAGAACAAGGGTCTGGCGCGGGAGCCGGAGCCGGAGCAGGGTTCTCGCACTCCTGTATTAGACGAGCGGTTTCAACAGACCACCAGAGTGCAGCCACCGCCAAGCTCGAGTGGCTCGTCGGTCTCGAGGACGCATCCAACGCCTCAGCATCGCGACTCTCCAGGGGCCACCTCTCCGACGGGATCTCCTAGCAGCTCAAAGGCAAGAGCCTGGCCTAAGAAGCGGCTGCAGATCCATAACGACAACAAGACTTTCGTACTGCTGCCTGTCCAGGACGACTCCCCGTCGGTGGAAGATGGGTCAAGATCCCCGACCTCTTTACTCTCTACCAGTCAATATTCGTCTGATTTGCCCCCCTTGAATGTTGCTTATGCAGAGGATCGATCCAATTCCACAAAGTTATGCGCGCTAAAAGCCTCACCAACAAACATTCCTGCTACTCCGGCCTCACAGAACAAGCTATCGATATCTGCCGATCATATAACGAGCTCCCCCGGGGACTATCAACTGGTTGGCGGTCTTCGTAAAGTGCCCAAAACTCCAGATCTCAAGCACCGAGCTGCGACTTCGTCTGAAAGTCCCCTGCTACCTCTGCCGCAAACAACAGACGGTCCATCTTCTGCCGTGTCGCATACTCTCTCCACAAAACCCTCCTTCCGATCCACGGAGACTGCCACCACCACGTCCGAGAATACCAACTATAAAGTCTATCTTGACGACTCTACCTCGACGTCCGAAGTTGCTCTTGCGCAGCAGCAATCGTCCAGTGGTGGTTCCAACTACCAGGTCATTGGAGAATCATCCCCTCCTGGGTCTGTAATCTATTGCCCGCAGACTGCGCCATCCGAAGACAACTACGAGTCACAAGGGGATCTTTCGCCAGGAGATTCTTACGTTGACCACCTCCAAGCGACCGGATATTCCCAGGAGTCCCTCGTCCTTCCTCCCAATTCGAAGACCAGAAGCAGAGGATCAGACGAAAATACTCTGGCATACTACAAATCCAGGTCCAGGGAATCCCTCCGGACCGGATCTTTTACCTCGATTACTACTGCCTTCAGTCAGCAGGAAGCCTTCCGTGCGATAGTTGGCAGCGGTTCAATAATAAACTTGCCCATACCCATACTCCGATATAAACATCAGGGGTCAAGTTCATGTGCGGAGCCTCAAAGTTCTCACCCACCGCGGTTACACATGAACGAGCACCCGCATCAATGGAGCTCACAGCTGTCGACTGTGCTCTCTGTGTCAGAGGGCGGGACCGACCACAACTCACGTTCGTGGTCGAGCGAGAATGGCAGGAGGAGCAGCGGGTACCCGAGTCTTCAGAGTCGTCACGGTCGCCAGCTTCCGAGAACTGGCTCTTCCGCCTCGCTAACGAGGGAAGAGAGGTCTCTCAGGTCAGAGAGCGAATCGCTCGAACCACCGGCCGCTGCATTCATGCGCGACTCGAAGAGTTATAACAGCAGCTCCGTTTCCTCGCTCAGCATGGGTGAAGACCATGATGAATACGGAGATGTTATCACTGACATGCAAGACTTGCGGGCGAGACCATCGAGAACACGACTTGGGGGCTACATCGGTAACCCTCCCTCGGACCACAGGCGTACAAACACCGTGCATTCGACGACTAGCTCAAGGGCTAACAGCATGCTTGCCAACTCCCTACCGACTTGGGCTCGGCTTTACTATGGAAGCGGGGAGAGGCGATTCCTACTTGCTCCAGGAAGTTCCGCGGGAGGAACTGACACCCGCAATAATTCATTCAGCAGCGGCTCACCTAATACTGACCATTTTCCTGCTTCTATATACAGTCCAAGACGCCGACCACGTGAGGGTTCTAGAGGAGGTTCAATGGAGATCACGCCAGCGACCGAGGCGCGTTTCCGAAAAGACCAAACCACTGGCAGGTTCAGGACGTGGAGTATGACAAGTAGGTGGTCACCACATCTACGCCTAGACAGAAGGGCTGCGCGCCGAAGTGTGTGGGAGGCGCCCGCGGTCAATTGGTCCACGGAAGGAGGCTGGTTCGGGCGGAGAAATGTGCAAGTAGTAATGTTCATTGTGGGGTTCATATTTCCGTTTGGTAGGTATCCCGTCACCCAACTGGAGTGTCCATACACTGACAATATCAAGCTTGGATGATCGCAGCCGTTTGGCCTCTCCCACCGAAACCTGTGCTCAATATGCGGGAGCAAGATAATAGCACCAGTAATCTGGATAGCTCTAATGAGATGCCTAATGACTATGCCCGTCAGTTTGGGCCCGTGGGTGAGCTCACATACGAAAGCGCCAAGTGGTGGCGGCGGCTCAACCGATGGATGTCATTCATTGGCTTACTTGTTATTGCTGCGGTGGTATGTGTTCCAGCCCCCTTCGAGCGCCCCTGCTAATATCAGATAGATCGTTCTTGTTATCATTGGTCTCAAAGAAAGTTGGTAGATCATTCCATTGGTGCGGTGAGCCAACATTACCCATGGCACCTGCGCACGGCTTGTTATTATTGCGTGATTCTCGTCTTTGAAAAGACGGCTTTTCTGTCTAGATCGTCCAGACGAGAGGCTACGACCCTGGGATCTTTTTTATATATTTTTATATTCTTTGACGACTGAGGACTGGATTGAGGTGGTTATAAGCATTATACCCTTTGAGATGCGTAACGTGGTTTGGTTATGGATATCCATTTTACATTATGAATTACATAGTAGCATTTTTGCTATTAAGTGTGTTTTTACTATGAACTTGAGTTTGTAGTTGTGAGTACCTAATCATTCAAAGGTCTGCAGAGTGAAGAACACAAAGCGTGTGTGCCCCAACTTGCGAAGACTACAGACAATCTATCCCCTTGTGCAAGATCAGAGTTCACTAAGATAAAACTTACTCAAAATGCCAATACAGGTCGGATTGGGAAAGCCCACTTCAGTTGGATACTAGGATGACGTTTAAGCTTTATCCCTTTCTTAATAGCGTTCAGCTTTTGCGTCGCCAATTTATTGAAATAGATAAACAATCAAGGAACCATTGCTAAAGTGATGACTATCTTGAGAGTATTTGAATTTTTCAAAATGTGTTTTTATTTAGGAAAAATGTTTAAAATCGAAAATTATTTTCCAAGGCCCTCCTTCCGAACAGCGTACAAGGCTTACCCTTTGTACCAATGTATTACTTAACAGCCATAATCCCCTTGGCATCCGTGCTAATACTTAAAAAAAAAGACTTCCCCGGCTGATCTATAGATTCCACTGCATCGCTGATCAACTTTGAGAGAGGCCCCCTGGGAGGCACAGATGAGAAAGCAGAAGTACCTTGGGACAAGTCGCATGTTAAATGAACGGAAAAGTGATAGAGTCTAAGGTATCGGCTCAAGACACTACGGGGTGAGGAGATATATTTTAGGACAGAGGTTGGCGATATAATCATAGTGTCACTACTACTATTTCTAATATCCCCTCTTCTCTGGAACTCCCAAGAATAGCCACAGGTGTATGTATACAGCTCACGACCGAGAGGGATTTGAAAGGAGTCTAGTAGTCTACATTGTCTCTGGCGTCGTAGTAAGAATCATCAACAATGCGAAGATACCTTGGAAGAAAGAAGTGGTGGTGTAGCTCAATATAGCCAAGGAGCAAGTGAATAGTCGAAATATGCGACACGCTGTTTGAGGGGCCGAGTCACGTGTTCGCTTGTCATGTATGATATCTTATGCTCTCTTCATACATCTAATGCAGCCTGTCAAAACTACGCTTTACTACATCTCTGCGTTGCTTCGGTTCCACTGCGTGAGACAGTGATTTCTCGGGGAACAAAAGAGCTGAGCATTTCTATGATAATGAAAATCACAAGTGAGTAGAAAATTGCAGATAGGGCAAAGACCTGGAACCAGAGGAAATTCTTCAGTAGCTTAGTACCTAGACAATCCCCTACTCTATTTAAGGCATTTAGTAGATGTAACGTAAAACGATTCGATACGCATTAATCCAGCCTTTGTATGAATATTCTGTGATATTATATTGTTAGGTCGCTAATGCTTCAAGAAACTCCTCACCTTGCTACAGTTTCTGTTCTGTTCATCTAAGCCGCGACGCGGGTTAGCAGGAAAGCACGAAAGTATTTTCGTTTAAACCTATCAAGTTGCTAAATAAGCACTCCCTCTATCGATACCTCACCACACCACCCCCTCACCGCCAACGACTACAGTTAGCAAGACTCTCGACCTATATACAACCAACGCCCAGCTCGGAGACGGAGGAAGAAGTTGCGATCCCGCAGTACACTCGTCAGTACTCTTGTCGACCAGTTACAAATCTCTATAAAGGGACTGCAGCTTCGTGCACAGGCTCTGAGGCTCGTAGGCAGTTATCGATTGGTACCCGGCGACTCCAAAAGCGATATGGATGTCGGCAACTTCGCAAGCACAGCCGAAACCAAGAAAAAACAGGGGGGTCTGCTCCGAGGGCACGATATCGCAACAAAGACAATCAAAGCACCTCGGTTCTCATACGCTCAGCTCGAGCTCATCTCGGAGCAGCCCACCCTGATTGACCCGCCACTCGACTCCCTTACTGTGCGCTCGTACATCGGATCTGCGTTGGCTCGGTTTCTTGGACTTACGGGCACTGCTGTTCCGGTTGACATTCTGAGGGTTGAAGGGGTTGACTGTTGGATCAGGGTGCCGCGCGAAGATATGAGCCCTGTACTTGCGGCTCTTGGAGGCTGGTCCGGAGGCTCAGAAGCAGATGGGAAGGTTGGATGGAGAGTGAAAACGTCTGGAAATTGGCTGAGCCTCCTCGTCGCACACGGAGAAGGAGGTCACGTTTGGTATGACGGCGGAAGCAAGGCATAGGTCGATAAAGTTAACGAGATTAATGCTGCCAAATCTTATAGAATTCAAAGCTAAAGAATATTTATAAGGCAGAAGACCTTCCTACTTAAGCATCCCTCTTAATATAAGAGTTATATAGGTCGATATCTTATAACTCGTATACTGACTATTAAAGGAAAGGTTTTTGCTAAGAGGCGGCATGCTTCCTGAGTCAGTCGGTTCCAGCCTCGTCCATGTTATAATATGCTATAATATTACCCCCGCTCCTCTAAAGAAGCGAGGTGCCCTCACCTCGACTCGCAGTCAGATAAAGTCGTACATAGATCGGTTTTCTGCCCTACTGATAAAGGCCTTCATTTTTTCGTTTGTTGGATCTCCTTCCGCGCGAATGGCTTCAATTGCTGTATCGACCAGTTCGTCCAAATTGTCGAACGCACTCGTCAGTTTCCTATCACGGGGGTCTTTTAGATCGCGACGTTGTCGCTGGTCTTCGCGTATTTTGTCAGGCCACTCGAGTTGACTTGATTTTTGGCGTTTAGCGGGGGTGATTGTAGCAGAGGGCGCGCTTCGTTTTTGTCTAGTGCTTCGAGAATCGACCTGCTTCTTGAGCTTGTCGTTGTCTTCCTTCAGTGTCTTCAGCTTCAACTCGTCTGCCTTAGACTTCTCGCGCAACTTTGTCAATTCGCGGGATTGTTCGTTGAGATCTGCGTGGAGGCGATTGAATTCGACGGCCTTAAATAATGTGACGAACACCATATGACCGCCTTGTAGGAAGGTTCCTCCCTTTGCTTCGACTTTTGCAATCGCTTTGTCAACGTTGGCAGGCAGGCGTTTATTTTCTTGTGCTGCCTTTACCACAGTTTTCCAGACGCGTTGTTCTGACGCTCTGAATCTTGTCGGTCGCGGATTGACCCACGTCTCTCCTTGGTTGGAGATGTCTTGCCGTAGGCGTCTTCGAAGATTGTTTCTCAAGAGTCTCAACTTGCTAGGTCGCGACTCACGAATTATTGCGCCGTCCTTTCTCATCATGGGCGTACCATCTTTCTTAGTTTTGATAGGTGCGGATTGTTTTTCTTCGTCGTTTTCGTTCTCTGACTCGTCGCGGAGCCAGTCTAGAGGAACTTTCTTGCCAAGGACCGCACTGCTTCTGAATAGAGGTGGTGCAGGTGGTGGCGGGGCGGCGGGCTCGTCTTCTTCGATGGTGTCGCTTTCGGTATTATCAGACACGTCGCTAGCAGGAAAGGGGAGGTCGTCGTCGCTATCCATGGCATCGACAGGCGGGGGAGGATATTTGGTGCGGTCTGGCATGATAGGGGTCGTAGGGCGTTCGTCAATCAATTGTTGGGACAAGGCAGCTTGAAATTGTGTAACAGCAGAAGCAAGGCATAGGTTGATAAAGTTGATAAGATCAATGCTGCCAAATCTCATAGAATTTAAAGCTAAAGAATAATTACAAGGCAGGAGACCTTCCTACTTATATATCCCTCTTAATATAAGATTCGTATAGGTCGATTTCCTACGACTTGTGTATTATCTACTAAAGGAAAGGTTTTTGCCAAGAGGTGGTATGCTTCCCGAGTTAGTTAGTTACAGCCTCGTCTGTGTCATAACGTGCCGTGAAATTTGGGACGGGTGATAGCATAGGATTTGGCATGTGCGAATTCTTTTCCTGCTCAGAGAAAACACCTGGTAGATTATATTGATTCTACCTGCCTCTATGTTGGTACAATTGGCGCGTGGCTATAGTCAACTTCAGCTGGCTGCTTCTTGGTATCCGAACGCCATATCGCAATGCCAGCGGCTATGCAACAAATCCATCCAATGAGGGTCACGCTGTGTTGTCAAAGAAATCGTAGGTGTTGACATTTATGTCGACGACATGAGACTGCTTTGCGCATAAGCCTTGAGACACGAGTTAGTGTCAAGATGGCCATGACATTATTGAGAAAGGGACAGACCATCGGCCTGATATTAGGATGAGGTACGGCATCAAATTTGTGGAATTCGAGCCTGTAATCGGGGCCGATATTGATGTATGCGCCTTTGTTCTCAGTGCTGTCACAGTATCTTGGCGCGGAGAAGACTGTGAAAGCAGTCAGTATTGCCGCAGGATAATCCGTTCGCATCAATTACCTGTAATACACCTTCCTTCATGCTCTTCCTCGTATCCCTCCATTCTTACCTCGTGACTGCGAATGATAGCGTTTAATCCATTTCTATCACAAAATCTTTTAGTAACATCTGGTCCAAATTGCATACCAACACCTCTCTTGCTAGGACCACGGCCGGGCTCTGTTTGCGGATCTGTCCATAGCATCTCCATCATCAGCCCTGCCTGACCTGGCTGGCGTTGATTGTGCCTATTGAACTTCCGAATATCGTCAAGGGTGACTTTGTCATCAGAAAACAGGCCACCGTGAAGCACAAGATACTTAGTGCCAATGAGAGTCGCCAGCGGAAGTGCCGAGAAGCTCTCTGAGAAAAGTTTGAAGACGCGATCTGCAGGAATTTAGAAACGGCAAGAGGAAATACCTGGTATCTGAGCTGAAAACATACCATTGTATTTCGCCTTGCATTCGCCTTCGAAACCATAGGCGCGGTTCATATCATCGGTCTCATGGTTACCACGGTTTATGAAGAATGACCTGGGCCGCAACCACTTGTATGCATACAAAAGAAGAGCAATCTCAGTAGACCAGGATCCCCGGTCTACAAAGTCTCCATTGAACAGGTAGCAGTGCTTTTCGGTTGGAAAGCCATTGAGTCTGAAAAGCTCCATCAAATCAAAGAATTGACCTATAGCGGTCAGTTTTCTGCTTCTGGCTTGCTGTAAAGTATGCACTAACCGTGTGTGTCTCCACAAACTGTCAGATTTGCGTCGTCTTCTATCTCCATCTCGACCATAGTTGCCTCATCGTAGACGATATTTTTGACAGCAATGATGATTTGATATACGTATTTCTTGTGTAGCTTCTTTCCATTTTTGAACCGATCTAGCATATCACTTATGAACTCGGTGGTCATCTCGGTGTCTAAACGAGCCCCATCATAGTCTGCGTCAACGACGATTGAGTCCAGATCCAATCCCTCGGCCGCAGATGGTTCGTCTCCAGGGTCAATAGCCGCGAGGAAGGCAACCCTCTTAACAATCTTTTCGCACTCTGCCAACTTAAGCTTCGCATCCTTATCGTTCGGTGCCTTTCTGACGACCGTCTTGAAATCCCGAAGAGCATCTTGTGATTTCAGGATCGCGGTATACGCAACAGCTCGTCGATAATATGCCTTAGACGCGGGGGATCAGTCTCTCAAATAAGAAGGTTGACCGGCGTGATAGAAATGCCTGCGGCTGCTGTGGAATTAACTGACCTTTACCAAGTTTGGATCTAGCTCAATGGCTCTGGTTGCATCTGCTATGGCGGACCCGTATGCCTCGGACTTGATGTTTGCCTTCTCATGTCAGTCTTGCGAGCAATATTTTTCTGGGGGTGGGGGAGTATGGATGAGTAAAAAATATACCTGTGCTCTATTCGAGAAATATGTAGGCTGGTTACCATCCAAGTCAATAGCCTTGGTATAGAGATCTATAGCGGTTGGCCAATCATGAGCAGCAAATGCCTTGTTTCCATCGTTTTTGAAGGCAACTGCCTGCTCCTCTGGAGAACCCATGACACGTGGTGGCAGACTTGAATGGTGAGAATAGAACAGACACAATTGTGGAGTCGAGTTGGAGTTCAATTTCGGAGTTGAATAGGATACTAGAGCAAAGTTGAAGGGAGACGAAGAGTAACAATGCGATACAAGTCTTCTATGGAGAGAAGTCGTCCAAGCTTCACCCAGACCCCTGTCGAGGCGCCTAACCGCAGACTAGGTATCCTTTAGAGTTAGACGACAGCAGGGATTGGCGATTGCGGCTCGTACCCTTCAACATCACCGATGACACAACAATCACAAATACTACCACAACCGACCCCGAGCGAAACAGGTAGAAGCCTGTGCCTGTCAATTATCACCCCCTCCCCGACCCCCAAATCGATACAGTGGCCCTGGTTCTGATCACTCCAGAAGACCTGACCGAACGCGCCGCACGGGGGCACCGATTCAGACCCTCGCGAATTCACAGAGATCGAGCCGCCGTTCCGACCCCCCCATCCCCCACAGTTCGACGCTATGGAGTCTACAAAGCCCTCAGCACTCGTTCGCAAGTCGACAGACATGGATTTGATGCCTCCGCCACCAAAGCGCATCAAAAGGCCCAAAAATGTCATCGACGAAGAATCATACACGGACGCCATATCCGAGATCATTGCCCGCGACTTCTTCCCTGGTATCCTGGAGACCGAAACCCAACAGGAGTATCTAGATGCTCTGGAATCAGAAGATGCTACTTGGATTTCAACGGCCGGCCGCAGACTCAAACAAGTTATGACTCCCGGTGAACGGAAAGGGCGGCGTGGCACATCACTTCAAACCCCTTTAGGCACACTGGATACTCCTCGGACTTTCATCGGTGATACCCCGATGTCTGTTTCCTCGGACATCACAACACCCACTCAGACAATAGTTTCGCCAGAAGTGGATACAAATATGAGCCTGGACAAGTTTCAATCCAGGTATACTAGTGAAGATAGTGAAAGCTTCTACAAGCTTTTGGATAAGCAAAACCAGAAACGCGCCGAAAAATATGCTTGGATGTGGTCGGCCAATAAAAGATTACCGTCAAAAATGATACAAAAGCAGAAGGAAATTGAGACAAAGCTGTTGATGTCTCGCGGCACATTAAAGGATGACGGAGGAAAGAGGGACCGGATGGCTCTCCAGGATGTTGCCGAGAGGCCCGCTAAGCCAGATGCATGGAATTCGAGGCCTGACAATGGATTGATGTTTCGACTTGAGAGTGTGGAGGACTCGGTCGAGACCATGGCACAACGGGCACAAACTGAGTCGAGAGCAGCTCCCAAAGAGGTCGTATACAGCAATACACGCATGCCCATTGATCTGCTTGCCCAGGAAGAAACTAATATATTGCCATCGCCGTCATTGTCCGCTGTTAGGGATGCTATAGCCTGTCAGAGGCGAACATCTGACCTGGAGTCTAGTTCTGGTGGAAATGAAACGCCTCGGGTTAATGGTTATGCCTTTGTGGACGACGAGTCGGACGAGCTACCGCGGGAATCTGCTGTCAAAATTGACTTGGGCAAAGGAGAAATTGTGAAGAATCCATTTGTCATCAAAGACCAAAGTAGTAGGGAAGACTTGCATCGCCGTCTGGTCGACAAAAATGCACAGATCAAAAGGGCATCAACTAAGTTTGGACTGACGGGCAGGGTAGACCTGACGCCCGTTCCAAAGTTCCCGAGCAGCCCAAGGGTAGGCTCGGGGCAGTTAACCCCAGCTGCCCAAAGATTATGGAGAAATGTTGGAAGTAAGACGTCTCTAGGAGAATCATCTTCATTTGGAGCCCAAACACCTCGTACAGTGCGAAATAAGTCGGGTCTCAAAGTGAAATGGACACCATCTGGCAAGCCAGCAGGTTAGGGTACAGCTCTGATCAGACAATATTGAGTCTAGTAGCCCGTATCAAAAGAATTTCTTTAAATCAAGTTTGAAGTTGAAACTCGAATTTCTCGTAGGTCTAGATATCCGAAATCGATATTGGTTCGCTGCCCTACTTGATGAGCTTCGCATGATTACAACTGGTGTCTTCGCGCAGTCTTCCGAAGATGCTCACGATCCAGCGGCTCCGACCACTCGTATCTACTACTCCGCAGCTTACTATTTTGCTGCTGTCTAGCAACAATGCGGATAGTGAAGCTTACTTTCGAAAACTTCTGGGCCTGTCAACAGGCTACGTTTAAGAATTAAATCTTGAAGAGCAATCGAGATAGAGGAATTAATAAGTACTCTACCCTCTGAAATTTGAACCTATTACTTCAATGTCATCCTTTCCTCGCAAGCCGAAATTGATGTCAATTTTTTGATTGCCTTTTGGACCAAGACATTTCAGTAGTCAACAACCTCTTGAATAGGCGAGTTGAAGCTTTGGCCACCTAGGATCAGGCTCGACTGCGTCATTATCCAAGCTCTGGATACAAAAAAATTGCCAACTTTTAACATTTTACATCGGCAACTGCGTACAACAATGCTGCAGCCCATGCTTACGGCGACAGTACGGCGCCTGTAGTCTGTTTCGATGGCGGGAAAGCGGCTTCTGGACATCGTTGCGATCTTCAACGCGTCCCGCAGCGTTGCCCAAAAGCATGTCGCGTTGCGATCAGAACAGCTTGACGTCTACAAGCGGACATCGACGTTAGCATCAGCAGTACGAAGCCAGACCGACCGCGTTACCGAGACAGTGAAAGCTGCTTCGTTTTTGGCTTCGCGGCTGAGTGAGCAAGATTGGGCCTCAGAGGGCCAAACTGACCCGACCGGCGCAAGGGAACAAGTACCCAGCAAGGAGTCTTTGAACGGACCTCCCTGCCCAGAAGCTCAAAACAGCGTTCATCAGGATCGTATCTACGAAAAATCATCTTCGAATTTCGCTGTAGATACGGGTCACAAAGAGGATTTGGAGATCAGGCATGAATCAGCGAACCGATACCCTCTCCTAGATGGCGCGATCCCCCGAAATGATAGGGATTTGACCGAATCTCTTTTGGATCATGATATCCTATTTGCCAGAACACGAGCTGGAATAGCACAGCAGCCGCCAGAGGCACAGGTGATCGTGCCAATTTCTTCTGATGCCTCCTCAATTCCTGTACCTTCCCGAAACCCTCTTGCTGCATACAAAGCAGGTCCGCATACTGAACCGCAAATGCCATGGAGAACAGCAGATGCTTGCGACAAGTCGGCTAAGGTGTCGCTAGAAAAAGGCCATGATGAGAACAGCGTGTATGAGAAGTCGACGCACACAGCACCTATAATATCATCACTGCCTAGGGTACAATTACCAAATCATACTTCAAATATTCAAGGAGATACGCATTTCCCTGGAAAGAAATTGAATTCTGACTCGTATTACAATGCCTCGGATGCCGCCGCTAGCGAGGATCCCCCTCCAGGAGTTTACACAGATCTATTTCTGAGCCCCAGGGTTGCCAGAATTCTTGGTGGAAAGGCTCGGGGGGCTAGAAACACTACCAATAGTGACACTTCTGTTCAAAATGGAAATCCATCGTTTTCTGCAATACACGAAGGGGATGTGACCGACTCACCGAGTCCACAGGGCATTGAGATGACGGATCAAAGCTTGTGCCAGCCCTTCAAGAAGATTCAAGCTGATGAAGAGGCGGAGCAGTCTGCTAGGGCTATTGCTGATCTGTCGACTGATAATCCAAAAGTCACTGCGCATGAGTTGAGAGAGTCGAGGGTGCCATCCTCAAGGTTAGGCAGACTGTGGAACTACGGTGGCTTGGCTGCCGGTATGGTCGGAGGGGCCATCGGCGAGAGCCTACGTCGGCTAGGTGGTGGAGGCGGAGAGGGATCCTACATGCTTAGCGAAGCTAACATGGAGAGACTCGTGTCCAAACTGTCACGTATGAGGGGTGCAGCTTTGAAGCTAGGCCAGGCAATCAGCTTTCAGGACTCTAAGATGTTTCCTGCCCAGATCCAGCAAGTTCTACAGAGAGTTCAGGATAGAGCAGATTATATGCCACCCTCACAACGCGACAAGGTGCTTACTGCCAACCTTGGGTCGGATTGGAGAGAAATGTTCTCTAGTTTTGACGATAAGCCATTGGCCGCGGCTTCAATAGGCCAAGTTCACCGTGCCGTGTTGAGATCGAACAATGCCCCCGTTGCCGTCAAAGTCCAGTATCCGGGCGTGGCAGACTCCATTGACGCTGATCTCAGCAATCTTTCTCTTCTGTTAACTGCCTCCCGTCTCTTGCCGAAAGGGCTATTTCTCGACAAAACCATTGCCAACGCTCGGATTGAACTTGCCTGGGAATGTGACTACATCAGAGAAGCAGAGTCTGGACGACGGTTCGAGGGGTTACTGGCCGACGACAAGAGTATATTTCGTGTGCCAAAAGTATATAACGAAGCGTCTGGGAAGCAAGTATTGACTACAGAGTTCATGGAGGGGATCGGTGTGACAAAGGACCAGAGTTTTACTCAGGAACAGAAGGACTGGATAGGCACTCAAATCCTTCGACTCTGCTTGCGCGAAATTACTGAGTTCAGATTCATGCAAACGGACCCAAATTGGACCAACTTCCTGTTCAATTCGAAAGACAATAGGCTTGAACTGCTCGACTTTGGGGCATCAAGAGAATACCCGGAGACATTTATCACGAAGTATTCCCAGTTGCTAGCTGCAGCATCAAGATCAGACCGGGAAATGATTAAGGCCTTGTCAATTGACCTAGGCTATCTGACAGGACATGAATCAAAGGCTATGATCGACGCGCATATTGTCTCTATACTTACACTTGCTGAGCCTTTTCTGGATACATCTCCCGATGTGTATAATTTCAAAGATCAGACCATTACAGACAGAGTGAAAGAACTGATCCCGTTGATGGTCAGAGAGAGATTGGCTCCGCCACCCGAGGAGACGTACAGCCTACATAGGAAGCTCAGTGGGGCATTCTTGCTTTGCGCAAGACTAGGGAGTCGCGTGAGATGCCGAGAATTATTCGGAAATAGTATGAAGAAGGCAAATGTGTTGTAGATACTACAAATAGAGAACTTCCCCCTTGTGAATGGCTGAGGAACCCGAAGCTGGCAATCTGGGATGCTGAAACAGCATTACGGATAAGAAAGTGTTTTCCAGTGTTAAGAGAGGATCGGCATCTAATCGACAGCTCTTCTTGCAAATGGCATCTTCTTCTTTTCTTTTCCTTCCAATTTTTTTCTTCTCCGCTCAATGACATGATCGAGTTGCTTGCCCTTGAGCTCTCCAAAAGTATCCAGCAGAACCCTCTTCTTCTGCTCCGCCTTCTTGAGATAGAAAGGCTGCTTTCCCCGCTTCACCAACTCTTTCTCTTCCTTCCGGTGCCTATCCAGGATCTCCTGCTCCTTATTCTTCCTCGCCTGTGCCTTCTTCCTGCTCTCCATACCCAACAATGCTCGCTTCAACTTCTCTTTCATGTCTTCGTCCTTCGCATTCTTGATAGCAGTCCGAAGCTCCTTCATCTCATCCTCTCGATAATCATCCAAGAAAGAGTATGCCCTACTGATCTTGGATTCGTCTACTGGTCCCGCTACTGCGGCGAACCTCGGGTCTCGGTATGCCCTTTTCACGACAGGGACGACTTCTCGTTTCCGGGAAACGGCTTTTTTACTCGATATCTCCGTAGGGGCATGTTTGCTAGACCGGTTGAAGTCGCGGCGATCATGCCTACCAGCCTTCCGCTCCTTGGCCTCGTTTCCTTCCCAAGTATCCCCGTCCTTAGACTTTATGCTCCTCTTGTTCCCTGGCTTGAGAGATGCTTGCGCTTTAGATAATGCGCCAAATGATATCGAGGCTGCAATTTCGATTTTTTTCTCTTCTGCGTTATCAGAGTCGGACTAATATTTTGTTAGCTGTGTACGAATGATGGTAAATGGCGACGATCCTCTTCAGTAGCGTCCTCGGCTTCAGATTTGTGCCCCTCATCGCTCGTTTCGTCTGCCTCCTCCAAAAGCTCCTCCTCAAAATGCTCGGCTTCCAGACTCTGCTCGCGCCTTGGGCGAACACGCCTGTGAAGAATCGATCCCGGAAATTTGCGTTTGGGAGGCATTTCTGTGCATCATGGGTAATCTTGACGAAAGTATGACGAGGGCAATCCAGTAACAAGTCGGTAGTCGACTTACTACCCTGTAGAAAATATCGGGCCGGGCTTAGCCATATTCGGAGAATTATAAAGCGGTCAAGTCAGGCAATATTGATCGAATAGTGTAGCTAAACAATTCGGATATATTCTCAATCCCGTCAATCAAAATAAACCTATGAAGCTCTTCAGCTGCCGCCCAAATTTTGAGCTCCATGTATTTCTCAGCAACAGCCTACGATACATCCATCAAGGTACCAGCAGGATGAATCCTCTCGCCAATAAATTCCAGCCAGAGACATCAGAAGCCGCTATAGCTCCCCATCGGAATCACATGAATGGTTCTCCTAGGGATGGTTTCGAGGTTCTCACTGAATCGCTACGAAATGCATCTATTGAGGGCAAGTCAAGTCCGAAACGCTGCAAATCCGGTTCACAAAAACCACAGTGGAAAAAGAACGTATCAGCTGCGGTATCCGCCCACCGCAATGACATTACTCCACCCTCCAAAAAGTCAGGGGGCATACCAGAGCCCACACCAGAGTATCTGGCAGCAAGCCTCCTACCATCGGAGCTCTTGAAAGAAGCCCAACACCTTCTTGTGGTAATCGATCTGAATGGCACGCTACTCTTCCGTCCGAAGAATAGAAACCCGTCATCGTTTACTGCCCGCCCCAATACTGCAAGGTTCCTCAAGTACTGCTTAGACACCTTTACCGTGGTCATCTGGTCATCTGCAAGGCCTGCCAACGTCAACCTCATGTGCAATAAGATACTGAACGCGAGCACCAAGAAAAAGGTCGTTGACATCTGGGCTCGCGACAAGTTCAACCTGACGGTTGAGGATTACAACTTGAGAACCATGTGCTACAAGAGGTTAACAAGCCGTATGTACACAACCGTCTATTTTTTCTAATTTTTCCATACTCTGGTTCCCCAGACGTGTCTTGGAATCATGCCTTAGACTCCGAGCCCCTCGATATCCTTCAACACTGAAAAAGATCAGAGCTGACTCTGTTCAAGTATGGAACGATCCGAAGATTGCCGCATCGCATCCTGAATTTCAGCTTGGCGAGAGATGGAATTGTAAGTTTTTCTGTCTAGCAATCTGATTTTGAGACAATATTATATGTTTTATAAAACCAAGTGCTGATTCTCTAGACACGAATACAGTATTAATAGATGACTCGCCAGAGAAGGGCAGGAGTGAACCGTACAACCTTATCGCCGTTCCGCAGTTCTCCGGCGATGCATACGAACAAGGACAAATATTACCGCAAGTTCATGATTACCTTAATATCCTGAGCCTGCATTCGAACGTCGCTGCCTATCTCAGAGCCCGTCCATTTCAAGCTGTCTTGCCTGATGCTACGCCCCCAACACACCTCGAGGGACTCCGCCAGTTCCGTTCGTCCTTGGACCCCTCTGCAGATCCTGCTCGGTCTGTAGGCAAAGGCGACTGTGGGTTTAACTCGGCAGCATTCGGTTTCAATATCTAATAGAAGCATAGGGTGATATCCGACAGAGGTCGACTGAAGGCTCTGTTCATATAGGAACGGTAGCAGCGCCGGTAAGTTACCTAATCACTAACCTTTTGCATAGAATTATGGAGAATGTGGTGTGCGGTGACTTTCTTCTCCATAATCGCTTTGCTTGACATACCTCAATTGGTTGAAGTCTACCAGGGAGACATATGCGTCAGAACATGAACCATGGCGCTGTTTATGCATAATTTGGTATTGTGCGGCAAAGCTACAAAAAGCCACATGCTATTGATTTTCAGCCTTCCAATGTCACCATCATTACATTTCATTCGTTCTACTCCTCCAATGCTAAATCAAAGTGACGGATGAGAGATGTGATGAGTAGAGAGATTCTACTTGAAGACCTTGCCATCAGCCCATGGGTACTCCTTGTCGCCGACCATGATTGGCTTTTCCCAGGTCCATTGCTCATTGACAAATTCCTTGTCCTCGGCCTTAGTCGGGTCAAGCTTGGTAAACTCGTAGCTCTCATAATCGGGGGCGACATCGAAAGCGGGGAGGGCCTCTTGGCCACGGATTACAAAAGCACCCTTGATAACAGAGTCGTCCTTGACACCGTAAACGGACGCAGCGCCGAATATATATTTACGGGATCCCTCAAGGCGAGCGAAGAAGCCACCAATCAAGTTAGAGGTCATGAAGATTTGAGTAAGTTCCTCGTTGTACTTGTAATCAAGCTTCCAAAGCGAGTACTCGTCGGCCTTGAAATTCTCCCAGAACCACTTTAGAGCATCCGGGGTATCGTTGTTGGAGTATTGACGCTTCCACTCGTCAAGGATCAAGGTTGGCTTGGGGAGAGCCTCGAGAGGGTGCTTTGGCTTTGGTGCGGCTGGGGCCTCCTCCTCGTCATCCTCCTCAGCTTCCTTGGCCTTTGGCTTTGGCGCGGCCTTGGGAGCAGCAGCTTCCTTCTTGGGTTGATCAGGCTTCTTCGGAGCTTGGTTCTTGATGGCCTCATCGATGAAGGAGAGAGGATCGACAACAGCAGAGTAGATTGGCTGGTTGTACACAGTCTCGTACCAACGGGTAACGTTGGGGTTCTCAGAGCGCCACTTCTTGTCAAAGAAGAACTGGAAACCGCGAGAGATGATGCCAGCGGCGAAGAGGTCAGCGAGAGTGATACGCTCACCAGCAAGGTAGGTGTTATTTTGAAGGTGCTCCTCGACAACCGAGACTGCCTTCAGAGCGGCTTTAGATGAATCATCTACGTTCTTCTTGTTGTATGGGTCGCGACCGATGAGGGGACGGAACCAGCCAGCAAGAGCAGGGAGTATCTCGGCGTTGAAAAAAGATAGCCACTTCAAGATGGTGGCATAGTCTTGCTTGGTCTTGCCGAGGAGGGTGGTCTTCTCGTTCTGGGAAGTGACTGCAGCTTGTTAGCTACTGCATATGGCAAGATCAAGCAAAAGAATCATGTCTGGTGTTGATGTTGCTCAGAGTCTAATTAATAGTCCACACGAGAGTTCAGACAGGGATAACTGAATGGTTTCTTTCATCATAGCAGACGTAAGTCGAAGGAGGTGGGAAGAGATTTGAGAAGAGTAAAGAAGAAAACATACTGTAGATGGCAATGGCGATAGCCTCGTAGAGAGTGTATCCATCAGCACCAACGAATGTTGGAACCTTTCCGAGCTTGTTGATCTTCAGGTACTCATCGGAGAGACCCTTCGCAGGCTCGGTCTCAACGATCTCGATATCGACATTGTTGGCTTTAGCAACCGCGCGAATAGCGACGGATCGGGGGTTTCCCGGGTAGGTGTACAGCTTTCCAAATGGGGCCATGGTTGTGTTGCGGTTTGCCAGACTGGTAGTTTGGTAGGTTGCGGTTGAGAATCGACGCGCAGGGATTCAGTGGCGGTGGATTTTTCTTCAAGCAAAAGTGGGAAACTCTTGGTAGCGCTCGCTAGACCAATATCACGTGATTAAAGCCTCAGGCTTTAGAAACAGCCTCAACCTGTTCGCCCTCGCTATCCGGAGTGTGAAGTAATTCACGTCTCGGTGTACCGCCCTGGAAATAATGAGGGTCTCATGGCTTCCCGCAGGCCTCCGGGAAGGACTGCGGAATGCTAGCTGCCCGCGAACCGTCACGAGCAACCATGGAATCCGAAAGGCAGCACCGAACGCTTCAGCGAAATTCTCGACATCAACCAGGTTCCAAGCTTCAATAGCAGCTCCCGAGATCAAATTTGATCAGAAAGATGGGGGAGACGAGGAAGAAGAAAAGATTTTCTTCGCGCGGCTGGTACCCAGCTCACCATCATATTTTACAGCTCAACCGATCTTCACCGACGACTTACTCATACTCCAAAGTCTTGTCAATAAATACTCCAATCTTCCGACGGTGAAAGCTGGCGAAGGGCCAAGGGTGGCATGGCGGACCCTAAGTGAATACCGGAACATGACAGGAGAGACTATCAAAGCCGCTAAATACCACAAGATTGTCGATCTACTCCAACGATTAAACTCGATACATCCGTCTCTTCAGCCACGCGACGTCAAATTAGCACTGAAGGAGTACAAACGGGATATCAGCCCGTACCAGAACGCGGCAACGCTCCCCTCCGTGGACAAGTTGGGAAGGACATTGGGCGCTGGTCGGAGGAAATCTTCAACTGCTAGAGCTTGGATTGTGGAGGGAACTGGTGAGGTGTTGGTCAACGGGAAGACCCTTGCCGAAGCGTTTGGGAGGATTCATGATAGAGAGAGTGCTGTCTGGGCATTGAAGGCTACGGACCGGATGAATAAGTACAACGTGTGGGCTCTGGTCCAAGGTGGCGGGACAACAGGCCAGGCAGAGGCTCTGACTCTGGCCGTTGGCAAAGCGCTTCTTGCTCAGGAGCCGGCACTAAAGCCAGCACTCAGACGAGGTAAGCATGCCCATCGCAGACTGAGCCCCAACCTTCCAAGCCCACATAGGTTTTGGCGACTGGATAGGTACTGACAGATAGACAGCTGGCTGCATGACCCGTGACCCAAGGAGGGTTGAGAGAAAGAAGCCTGGTCATGTAAAGGCAAGAAAGATGCCGACATGGGTTAAAAGGTAGACAGTTTGACTTGTATCATATTGTACCATGGATATTTAACATACGACCTATGGATGTCGTGACGCCCGGCAGTGCTTTCGATCAGTAGTGAGAAGCTTGTTTGGACGGTCCAGTTCCGTACCTGGTATTCACAGAGTCGTATCTCAGGAGGGGAAACTTACCCGAGCAGTATCTGACTAGTATGGGAGAGGAGGCATCTCAGCGGCTCAAATTTGAATCTTCGTGCCAAGACTGTCTTCAGACCCCTTCACAGCGGAGCGCCATCAGATGTAGTCCTCGACCAGCGAGGCCAGACGGGGTCGCGCCACGGGCTGATGCCGAGCTTCGAAGACCAAACGGCAAGTTCCGGGCATACAGTGACGTGCCACTTGAGGGAGGCGGGAAGCCAAACTCCCGACCGACCGCCTACATGTACCGGACAGCGCGGGTGTGCGAGGGTTGATGATCTCGACTGTGGCCGACGGCGCGACGAACGCATCGAAAGCGCGACGAGGTGATGGAGCGAGCGGGCCGAGCAATGACCCAGCAAAGCGGAGAAGGTGCCTTCTCCAGGTCTGCTCTGGCCAACGAGAAAGACGAGGGCAGACGAGGCCAGACGAGGCCCCCGGCGACGACCACCTGCAGTCCGGCGCGGGGACGGGTAGCTCGCTAGCTCGCTGCCGGCTCGGGAGGCCCGTCCGAGTGCTCCTGGAAGATCTCCGAGATGTTGGCAGGAGGCCGCCTCGCGAGCACAAACCCCCGTCTGACTGTGTCGTAGCGAAGTCCTTTGCTCAACGTACACACAGAGACGCGGCCGAGCCGATCGAAATGGCAAGGGGCCGTAGGGCGCACACACCCCTGGAGCATGTAGAGCCATCCGCGCGGCTGTTGCGTGATTTGGATGCCGAGCTGGAGGGTCCAAGGGTTGTATGAGTGTATGGACTTTTGATACATAT
>JAENRP010000393.1:0-21776 GCA_024741835.1 Diplocarpon mali | reverse complement strand
CCTTTCTGCCCCCCTTTCTCAAGCCCAGTCTCGTCTCCTCATCTCCTCATCTCCTCATCTCCTCACCCCTGGCCCGTACATGCAGCGGAATATGAAGTCAGTATGTGCCATGCCTGCAGCTGACAAGGCCAATCTACCTGGATCCTCTGGAGTGGGAGCTGGGATACCCCCTCTCCCTGTTCAGTCAATGGTCGCCTCCCTGGTTGACAGCTGGCCCCCTTCGCTGATGCCTGCTCACGACCCAGGCGCAAGCCAAACCACCCAAAACCCCATGTGCTGTTTGGCGGCTGGCTTGACATCACAACTAGCGACGACAGAGTCAAGATGGTGCAACCACATATCACTCCCTCATTCACCACCATGTGCCCTCAAACTCCCCACTCGTTTCTTCGCCATTCGAGCCAAGAGTCAAAGTCCGAAGTGGGATCTCCAGTCACAGGCCGACGGCAAATACCGCCTCTCCCCTCGGTTTCGAAAGGCCCGAGTACGACCACCTCGCATCAGGCCGCATGCACAATTTACTCTGTGCAGTAGTAGTCGCAAACCAAAATAGAAAAAAAAAAAACTCGAAAGAACCAAAGCTAAAACCGAGGCTAGGCCAAGCACAGTCTGCTATTTGATCTCTCCCCAAACTCTATATCACTGCTGCTGCCTTGGTTTGTGTCTGAAATCTGCAGTGCAGGAGACGATGATGCCCAAGTACATGTGCTTAAAATATCTACGGCACGATCAGAGGACAGGAGAGGAGTGGGGAGATGGAGAAAGCTAAAACCCCTACACGCGTGGAAGAATGGCCGGAGAGAGGAGGGCAGGAAGAGTAAAGAGTAAGCGAGAGTAGAGACAAAAATGCGATTTCGATTGCTCCCCAACTAGCCGAGTGATTATCTATTTCGCCATTCGGAAAGGCCGAGTTTCTCTGCTGGGGTAGACAGAGAAGGGGAATCGGCGGGGGGACGGGGCGAGAGAGCCGCAGTAATCAGCAATCAGGTCTATAAGTGGCACGGCGAACCAAAATATCAACCATACAATCGATGAAAAAGCACCAGGATCCCCGTCTCACACGCCACGAAATCCACACCCCGTCCGACCAGAATATCGCCACTCGCAGCCAATATCCCTCTCATCATCCTCACTCCCCCCCCCCGTCGCGTCCCCTCTCATGCACGGATTTGAGGTGATCTCCAGGAATGTGCACGTCCCAACCACGACTGCACAGCTCAGGTATCGCAGTCTCGCCTGGCGAAGTCCTTGTGTGTCGTAGATGAGATATTGCTTTGTGAATAGCGAAATCCCGCATTGGTTTCCAAAGCCAGACTTGGATGCGAGGGGTCAAGCATGTTATACTTGTGATGGGGTATGGGGAGTCTCTGCGTCGAGCGAGAGGAGAGGAGAGAAGCTGTGATGGCAGCTTCACTGCTGCGGGTGAGGAATGGCACGTGTTGATAGAGAAGCGAGACAAGACCGCGATATCGAGGTGTGCTGGTGGAGCGCTCCGGACCATTTGTCATGCTGTCTGTGAGGAAATCAATTGGTAATCAAGCAGCTGCTTGTGTTTTGCCGCGGGCTGTTTTAGTCGGAATGCTGCGGTATTACGTTTGCTTCCCTCCACTAGTCAGGGCCCGTTGGGTCCCGGCGGGATTCCCCCGAGTCCCGGATATTGCGATTCATACTCTGCCTGCTGAGGTTTCTGTCTTCCGGTGACTGGTATGCAGGAGATCTCTCTGAATTGCTTTGTGTGTAGTCGGTGGCTATTCTAGCTAGTGGACATAAGAGGTCGTCAGAGTTTGGTAGATAATGAAAATCATTCTTGTTCTGACTCTAGCGCTATAGGGTGATGGAGAGTTTGAGATTGTACTCGAGAGTATTTGCTAAGCGTAGGGTGTTGAAAGGTTATCGAGATACAACTGCACAGCGACGTGCAGTCGACCACCTAATCTTGTGTCAAAATGCGAAAGAATGGGGAGATTCTTAGTAATTTGACTCTTGTCGTTCTACCTCTAGACCAAACATGGTACTCGCGCCAAGGACGAAGACGACTGCCGAAATTCAGGAGACTCCAGTCGGACTTCACAGACCCTAACGGTAGTCTCACACTGCTACGACCATCTTCCATCCAGCGTTTGAGGGAGAGGATCCCTCCGAGCCACCTCCAAACCGTGGACAGGTAAACCCAAGAGCCGCCAACGCGTGCAAATCCCTCGCAGCCAGAGCACCCCGCATCAACTCCATGTGGGCTCGCGCACGGGATGTGATACGAGGACTCGATACCGGCCGCGCAAACTGCCCACGGAAACACCACGCCCATCCCAACGCCCGCGTAGACCTCCCGTCCCTCTGCCTCGCCCGATCCCGAAGCCCGCGCCTGCAAAGCCCGGACGCGAAGGCGTTTGTTTACACGTCGATCCCGCGCGGATAGTCGGAGCCAGTTACCTCAGAGTGGAACCGAGAGGACCTATAGGCACCAGCGGGAGAAGAACCGGAGAGAGAGGCAGAAGCTCGGCCAGCCACAATATGTTAGTCTTCGCGCGCGACTTATCACCGCTGCGAATCCGCCTCCCCAATCCTCGCTCACCTGCATCTGGCCGCACTTCTCAGCCATCGGGGATCGCGCTCTCGCTGCGAGGGAAACGGGCTAGCGACAGTGCTCGGCGCTTGTCGCAGACACGAGAGGGCGCGGTGATATGTATGACACGTTCATCACGCATAGTACGTCTGATATACATGTCGACGATAGGCGCTAGAGTATAAATCCAACAGCACAGCATAATACGCTCGCGACAAGGACCTATTCGGGCTACGTTTACGTCTACGTCTCTTTGCTTTTGTCCGCTCTCTGCCGCGCTGGTGTTCTTGTCGCTCTGGAGATCACGTTGGCTGGGTGTTGCAAGTGGGCTGTGCCCCTGACCGCTTGTTCTCGTCGCATACCTCTTGATAGTCGATCGTCTGCTATTGGTGTCTCGCCGCTGTCATCTCCCCATCTGCACGTCTCTGCTCCAGAGCCCAGGACGTCGTTCACTGCCCTTGATGTCACTGCTCACACTCCTGCTCTGCGGGCCCATTGGAAATGATGCACACTGTAGTAGGCTTGGTCATTGCTGATGCTTGCTCTCCTAGCGAGAGGGACCGGAAGGTTTCGAAAATGGTCGCCGACCCTCGAGGGTGGAGACTGCCAAAAAATGCAGGGCGTAGGCTTAGCCATTTTTTTGAACAGGCTCTCTCCAGCAAGGCTACGAGGCTGACCAACGACGGAGATATCGGCTCAGAGGAAGATTGTTATTCTGCTGTGTGGTCTGGCCTCTTTCGAGTTCAAAGTAGGGTGAGTATCTTCTGAAGACGTATGCTCCTTTGCGTCACCGCTGCGATTCCATCGCCCTGTGCTGAGAGGCGGCTTTGGAATTAGAGATATATCAGAGAACCTGGCTGTGAGCTATCAAAGTAATGCGTGCCTCCCTTATCGCGTCTTCCTCTGTCATCGCTCCTGAAAACTTCACGTGCCGTACCCTACTTGTGTTGAGGTTGACTTGATCCAAGAATTACAAGGCACATGGCCCTGTTACCTCGCGGCTCACCTAACTATCCCAACGTCTCGAATACGCCGCTACCGCTACCCAACTGGCTCACGTACAACTTTCCTTTTTTGCCCTCCCTGTCTCCAAACACTACAGACAATGGACGCTTGATCCTAAGCTCGCCTCGATTCTGCCAAGGAGGGTGTCTTTCTAGGAAATCCAAATCAGATGGTTAGCTACGATGACACATTGGCTGCATCGTCCCTCGAAGATAATTTGTGGGGTGGAAAGCAGCGGATTTTCCTGTTTGAGGATCTTGGCTTGCAACCTCGAGCGTCTCTCCGCTCGCCACGAATACAAGAGAAGGGCTGATACGAGGCGCTTGGTGTTTCCTCGGATCACTGCCGGACTTCGACTTGGAAGTTGTTAATCACTCTAGGGTCTCTACGGCAGTGGCTCCTGGAGGGCCAGAGCAGCGCTACATACCGGGAAGCACGCAACTCTATAACCTGCGTAGCATGTAGCCGTTGGGCTTGAAGAAGCTCTCCTAATGATGCCGCCGTCCAATACACAGGCTTAAGCCTAAAGATTGGGAATTATTTATAATGTTCTCTTGGAACCATATTCCATATTTTACGCTTATAAATTTCATTAGTGTCGTATTCAACTGCTTTTACTGTCAAAAACAGTCGGGGTGTGGTGCAGTACGCTATGTAAGGGGAGTGAGGCTGGAGGCCTTTCGGAAAGAGGGAAGCATAATCTATACTGAGGGTGAGTAGATGTGGTTTTTGCTCTTTTGCCCATTTTAAACCAAGAGGTTGACTCCGTAGCCATAATCAACCTGGAAGTGTTCTCTCAATGCTTTTTGACAAGGTAGGTAGTGATATGTTCAATTCACAGCAGATGCGAACCCAACCTCCCCAATCTTGTTATCATGTCGCCACCACAAAGCCATGATGAACAAACCAGCTTCTTCCTCTTCGCTAACTATGCGTCCGCAGTAGTGACATTTCCATCGTCTTCTAAGCCCCTACATGCTGGTCCATAGACCCTCAACATCCACCCTCCTGGGTCCTAAGCCCCCTCTCCTACCGTCGTTGCAGGCATACATCCAGAGCATTCTTTTCGTAGTTCCACTGTCTGAAACACCAGGACAACAGTGCTACCGCCTAAAAGGCTAATCCAATCGGTGCGCGGCCTTGACGTGGCGCGCGCTGTTAGTGACTCGGTCGTTGCAGCCAGGCCGGGTGCACCGGTTGGTTGAGATCTTTCTCTCCCACGGATTAATTAGTTATGATGGGGAGAGGACTGGCGGCGGCGGGGTCAGAGAAGAGGGTGCTTTGGGAGGCAGAGATAGAGACGGAGAGCTCTACGCCTGTACCCATGCCCACGCGTATTGTCCTAGGGATGGGTAACAAGGCAACGTGAAGCTTGTGGGGTAACAGCGCTTCACCTGGGTGCATTTATATTCGTTGTCCTTGGCGCAACGCCAGCACCAGCGGGTCTAAGGAGGAGGGGGAGAAACGTTGCTCAATTGTACCGAATTATGGCTGGGGGAATCGGTAATGGCGTGGGAGAGTGGCGTAGCACAACAGGGAGAAGGGGAGGATGGGCAAGATGCTGTAGAACTTCTGCTGCTACAGGATCTAGCGGACGTCCTGCAATATACAAGGGAGCTCTAGAGACAGAATAAGGCAAGTGACTTCCTTGCCATTACTCTATCTTCCTGTCACTCTAGTAGCTCTTTTCCTGTTTCTATTCATCCATAGTTAAACTCTAGCTGTCCAAAGACGTTCCCGGTTTTAAGCATCTGTCTAACAACGCGTGAAAGATAATCTTATTGCACCTACTGCTTCTTTGGTATCTTGATATCAATTACGTAGTTCAATGCGTGTCATTAAGCAGGTCAGGCTTTGACGTCCTTGATTTTAGGGAGGTATGATTCTCTCAAACCACAGTAAGATACCTGTAGCGCTTGCATAACTTGTTGACTTTTTAGAAGGGAGGCTTTTAGGCGGTTTCCTTGTGCAATAGATACTTGTATTTTGGTTCTTATATATCAGAGCTTTAGGAGTAGATCAGGAGCTCTACTTGGTGAAAGTAAGAGCTGCGCAGAAATATTGATATTAATCGATTTCTTTGTGATAGGTAAAAGAAACTGTAGCCCTGCTGCGCTTCGAGATGAATGATTAGAAATTTCTTAGCTTTGTAGCCAATCTTGAAATATCCATGTAGCTCTGAATCTCAAACTCTGCTGCGCTAGTATCAAACTATTTCCAATCTGTTTAAAGCCAATGAGATAAATCCTCCTAGATCTGGAACGTATCTGGGCTCAGACTATAGGATACTCATTGTTACGGAAATTTTGCCAATTTCTCAAACATCTCTGGCTCCTACCTAACGAGCTCCCCCCGCTCGAATCCAACGCCTGTATTCTGGGCTCCTCTCAAGAAACTCACCTCGAGTCGGCCCCGTTCATCAAAACTATCAGGTTCCCACCGGCGCTACGCCGCGAGATCATCGTGACAAGAGGCTCTTCGGAACTTCAAGGCGAGAGGAAGAAATTTCGCAGCAATACACAAGTACCTGGAGGCTGAGAGTATCAAGCCCAAGATCTTTCCGACTTGAAACCTCTCATAGGAACTACGGAAATTCCGCGCAGATCCAAACAAAGCATACCCGCCTACGAGGAGTTCCCGAAGATAACAGGATATCCACACCAAGCAACATCTATCTTTTCCCTCGAAAAACCACCCAAAGAGGTGCGAAAGCCTGTCGTTTGCACGCGCCAAACTGCCCGGTACCCAGGTAGGATGAGATAAATTACCACGAGCCCAGACACTCCTGCTCGACTCTCACCAGAGCTACGCCTGGAATTGGTCTGCGTCAAGGCAAGCCACCACCCCATCGAGAGTCTCCACCCACGACCGGTCCGCCAGCTTCTATTACCAGTCACGAACAATCTCTTCTGTACACCTGCTGTGTTTACTGGAGGGCTCGGAGCACTCGGCACCGGGAACCAGCTCAAAATTCACGCGCTTCAAGTCAACCACTGCAAGCTGCCCTCAGACCTGTCTGTACTATCCTTCTAATGACATGTTGGACACTCAACAGTGGGAGGTGGTGATGGTTAGTGGCAGTTGTTGTTCTGCTGTTACTCCTGGCCAAGTGATCAGAGCCTGTGAGGAGAGATATGAGACAGGGAAAGACAGGTAGTCGCTTGAAGAGTTGCGACTTCTTTCTTTTCTTTTCGTAGAACCTGACATTGGCTGTCATTGGAAGTGGGATATCGTTTTCGTATGATGGTGTTCTAATGATTCAAGCATAACATGAAATCTGGAAGGTAGACAACCATAGGTAGCAATTCAAAGTCCAGCTGGCTTGCGTAAAGGATGTGTCGATGTGAATGAAATAGTAATGCGTGAATATCTTGAATCTCCCTTGGAATGTTTCTTAGATTTATCTACTATAGGGCTGCAGGCTGCCAGCCACGCAGTCAAGCGAAAAAAGTGAAAGCCTTGCCCAAGAGCTAAGACAGGAAACAAATGCGAGCCACTGTATGGTAAGAGTTCTTAAATTTCGGTATCATCTACATCATCTCCTCGCAGATTACTACACGCCATACCAAAACGCCCGAATCCTCTCCGCACTAGCTTCCCACTCGCGCACACCCTATGAATCAAACCAAATGGCTACAAAGACAATCAGATTAGATACAGCCTCACTGTTCGAACTCCAGCACTTTCGAGGCAGTGCTGGTCGTACTAATGCTCCTCGCTCTGTCACTGCCACCAGTACTAGAGCTCAGAGAAGCCTGCTTCACCTCATCTACGGCATCCATACCTCGTATGCTGCCAGCTTCGGCATCTGCACCCGAAAGCAAGTCCCTGTCCTCAGAGCGAACGCCACGGCGTCCTGCATCACCGTTGTACACGCTGGGCGTACGTGCATCGTAGCCTTCGTCTTCATCTTCGTCTTCTTCGTCAGCTCTGTGAACAGCGTTCTTCTCCATCTCCTTCTGTGCCTCATCCATACGTCTGCGGACTTCGGCTGCGACACGCATACCGTCGGTTACGATGTGATCCAGCACCCCACGGAGGCCCTTGCCAGGCGGTACAGCGCCAGCTGAGCTTGATCCTCCGACTCCGCCCAAGCCAGCCTGACCTGCTGTGGCATTCCGGCCAAAGCCAATGTTGGAAAAGGTCGTGAGACTGGCGGAGGAGGTCGCTGGGCCAGTAGAGACCAGCTTGTCAGAGATACGGAAGGAGGCCGGAAAGGAGGATTCAAAGAACTGCTCTAGAAGTTCGTCGGCGAGAACAACCATACGGAAAGTAGGCAACGTGATGTGCAAGGGTTTCGAGGGGTCGAGTGCCGCGTTTGCGGCCTCGGCATTGACCTTTGACACGCGGCGCTGATCATTGGCTTGGGTGCCTGTTACAGGAGTTTTTTGGCTCGGTCTAGGCGTCTTTTCAGTGCCAAGGTCCAGGAGGTCTTCCTCCTCATCGGTATCGTCCCCAATTTCGAAGCTGTCTGGATCATCCACTTTCGCCTCTTCATCTTCATGATTCTGTGGGTGATCTGGATCGGCGTACTCGAAGCACCGTCTAATAAATGCACTAACGCTACTCAAGAATCGCTCGTTGGTCGTCTGCTGAGGAACATCTTGGCTGCCATTGCCAGCTTCGTATTCGCTGAGGCCGAGCATTGACCTCGAAGGCGTCAACGACCCATCTAGGCCGCGCCGAGACAGGAATAGCAGTGCTTCCGAAATCCGTAAGATACCCTCTCGATCGACCTTTCCGTCGCCGTCATCATCGTAGAGCTCGAAAAAGTAGGTAATGCTTCCCATTATATCGCCCTTGCCCTTGATATGCGCAATACCAGTGACAACATCTTGAAGAGTTAATGCCGAGTTCATTCCTACATCCCAGCGTTGAAATAGCCGTCTCATAAACTCATGATCAGCTGGTTCCGGGTTTCCGGCTCCCCAAGGGGAGAGAGAGATCTCTTTACGGCGGACACTGTTACCAAAGTATGAGTGCTTCTCTCGTTCAGACGCGGCGTCCTTCTCCGGGGGTAATGGAGAATCCGTGATAGCCCACTTCGAAATACCGGCAAGAAACTCTCGAAAACCATCGTAGTCCATCAGCGTTGGGCTAGGGCCTAAGCCAACCCTTCCCTTTTCGATGCTCTGAGTCTCGGCCAGACCGGTCACGACTTCTGCGGCTCTGGCTTTGCTGGCCTTCTCCCGTCTTGCCATTTCATCCTGTATCATTTGGTTTCTCTGTTGCCGCTCGTATAGTATCCCATAGAACCTGTCATATAGCGCTCCAAGGTCCTCGACCCCGAGTCGCTTGCTATCTGGTCCCAGATTTCGTATCGAGGTGCGTTTTGCAAAGCTCTCAATGTTGTTCAGGACAGCGTCCTTGTGTTTCATGCGCTGTTCGGAGATACTGTGTTGCGTGATACCCGAGAATTCTTTGAATGCGACAACCATCAGCTCTTGAAACCGAGTGACAGCTTTTAGTTTAGGATTCTCGGACTTTGGGTGCGCCGAATCGTCCAATTTCGAGAAGTAACCCTTCAGGACGGAAATGAAGGCACCGTCATCTGTTGCATCTAATAGTTCCTCTCCATTGATTCGTAAGATTGCAAGTCCAACCTGAAAAAGAACCTTCGGGCCTTCTAAGAAAAAGACGTCTAGAACACGGAAAGCAAACACCAGCGGCATGGAATTGATGTACAGAGAAAGGAACCAGGGAAGAGATACAACTGAAAGCTGCACATCAGACTTGACGAGATGGTCCCATAGGATAGGCATAGTCTTTTCTACCAGAGATTCGAAGACCCGTTGATCCAACAAGGTTCCATACATCGTCGTCGAGTAGTATCCAGGTAGTAACCGGTTGCAGAGAGTTCGAAGCAGGAAGAAGGCTTGGGTCTCAGACATGTATATGAGGAGGGCAGCAACGACAATGTTCATAGCCTGGCAGTACCCAACTTCCTCGTCAATCCAACTATAAGCCGTGAGAACCCTCCGAAGACGTACAATTCCCTCCTCGCTCTGAAACCCTGGATATTCTGGAAGACTCCGATTGAGATCTTTTTCTATTTCGTCAAGTGCCAGAGAGTCTCGCCCTTCGTATTTTGCCAGTGTATCAGCGAAAAGCGTAGGCTCCTCGAGACGCAGGAACAGAGCTCCCGAGGTTTGTTCCCAGATTTCTCCCCGCAATCGATTTGGAAGCCCCACTCGG
Source organism: Diplocarpon mali (assembly GCA_024741835.1). NCBI lineage: Eukaryota > Fungi > Ascomycota > Leotiomycetes > Helotiales > Drepanopezizaceae > Diplocarpon > Diplocarpon mali. The sequence continues at coordinate 12,013 of JAENRP010000393.1, read as the reverse complement.
ATAAGCTTATGAAATGTAGGCTGTCGGATCAAGGTAACGTTTCGTCCATTGTCACGCAAGTATTCGCCCCAGAGCCGCATCTTGCTTCTGTCACGCAGTTTCCTGGCATCGCCTGGGTATCGGAAAATCATGCCAAGTCCAGCATCAGGGACCTCGGCAGATTTTTTGTCGCCGGAGAAGAGGTGTTCTGAGTAGCATTGAGAGACGACCTTCTTCAGCTTCCCCACGTCCGCCACTCCATTCTTGAGACCCTTCTTCAATCCATCACAGAATCTCTCGCAGGCTTGCCGGCTACCCGCCAAGTGTAAGGTGATCCTTTGCGGAATCGAGGATTTCAACCCCTCGTTGGTAGCATTATTTGCACTGTTTGGTCCGTTCCATGTTGTGATTGCCAGAGCAAACTACGCCAAAAGTTAGTTTCCGTGTGCAGATGCGAGACTGATACGAGTACTTGAAAGCTTTGGCTATGGAGCCGCTCTACACGTCTTATAGCGCACAAGGGAAGTGTGAAGCCATTGCCTCCAGGGCCAGCTCCATGTGTTTGTCCCGTAAATCCAGAAGACGTGCTAGTACTGGCGGTCTGCAGGAAGCTCGTGGGCTGCGTGGAGAAGCATAGGTAGGACTCGCTCAGGTGCAGCTTCCCTGTATAGTGGTACCCTCTGTCCCGATACTTGTCCTTTTCCCCCTGTGTAGCATTCGGAGAGTAGGTGTTCGGTGTAGATATTGTGAGCTCGGCGGTGATCTCTTGCAGAGGTGTTTGAGAGTCGGGCAGCCGAAACTGATGGCGGAAGAGGGTGGATTTCGCCGGGTTGCGGTCTGATGCAGAGATGTTGAGGGCTTGGGTTGGGTCAATAAAAGATTGAGCCTTCTGCACAAGACTGCTGAGGTTGAACATTGTTCATGTTTCTGCGATGGGCAGCGGGCTTCTCTCACGGAGTTGCAGGTTCCAGCTGCGATTTCGATGTCATCCTCCTGCCGCTCGATGCACGGATGTTCTCAGACGCTAGGGACTTGAGCCAATCATCGTCGCCACACATGGACCCCTTGAGTGAAAGTCAACAGACGGTTGCTTCGTTTTCGGTTTGTACATATATATCACAAGCATGATTCAAATAGTAGTTTCCACCTGCCCAAAGGTCTGCTGCGTAGATCTATGTAGATATGCAGAAGATCAGACGGGGCCCAATCAAGAAGAAAGAATACTTTTACTTGAGCAAGTCTGCCGCGCATACAGATACTCGCACATAAAAAGTAGTCAGATCCAAATCTGCACAATGCCATACGCATGCTCCCCACCCCATAAACCCTTCGCAGAATTCCTACGACAGGACCATCCCCGTCAGAACCTCGCCTCGGCAAAGATAAAAAGCACATGGTGGAAATTTCAGGTGCTATAAACGCCGCTGCATTTGCGAAACAGGCATTTCTTGCCCTTGGCAAATGTTGATTATAACCGACTTGGCCTCACTAAGTACGTCCGAGATTTGTCTTGTGAGGCCCTGAGCGAGGTTGATCGTCGATGTGGCAGTATCGAGCGCCCCGATCTTCGCAAAACCATGTATATTCCATTTGAATGCCACAGGCATAGCGGATGTGTCGATTTTGAGGATCTAAACACGTGTGCCGAGATTTTGAGACTGCTCGTCGGTGAGCTGTCGGATTTAAGTGCCATACAAGGTCGCGGTAGTGAGTGCTGGGTTCAAGCTTTGCACCGAAGATAAGATGGGAGCGGCCCCAATGTAACCAAGACCATGAGAAGACGATCACATCACAAAGGTTGGCACTATATTTTACAGGATCTGAGGATCTGGGACTTTCCCCAAGGGCTCAGCAGCATAGGTTGAGACTGAATTTGAAGGTGTAGAGATGGTTATGAAAGCGGGTACACGAACAGCGTTGGTTATCCTAGTGAGTGCTTTTGCTTTGCCATCCATGGCCCCGAGATCGCTAACAATAGTAGCTGAGTCTCGCAGGCTGACAACAAGAGCAGTAGCGAATTGGACAAAGAAAATAATATTCTTGATCCAATCATTTCTGAGTGTGTTTCGGGGTCTACTGTGGTCTGCGAAAGACGCAGGTGTTGTGTATAAAAAGAAGAGGGGGTTTGTTTATCATCTCAACGGCCAAAACCCATCACCAGGGCCTCACAGCCACTGGCGTTGGGAGCCGAAGTGACACAGAGACAGATCGAACGAATCTCGAACACTCACAACTGCCAATCTGGATCCATCAGCCTTTGATAAACATCACCGCATTCGAAGCACAGGATGTGGACCATAGGATAATAAAGCAAGGTAGAAAGACTGCGAGAACAATTTGTGAAGGACTACTTCGCCTCATCCGCCTCGATGTAGCCAGTTACCGGTAGCACTTCCCTCAACTACATATGACCACGAATCACGAAAGATTACCGGCCAGTGTCTGACTGGAAGTTCCGAAAGGAGGCTCCATGCCCGAGTGGAGATAGTGCAGGATTCGCATAAGCAACATGCAAAGAATAGGACACTGCTAAAATTTCATCGAACAAGAACGTATTCACATGTCGGCAAGGCGGAAATCTTCGTGGGCATTGAACCTCTACATGACTATGATGCTCGCTTGAGGTGTGGTAAGTCGCTGACAATTGGCAGAAGGAAGAGATTGGAAGCCATGGATGGGATTATCGGGTCGGGGTGAAAAGCTGCTCTTAGGACCTGTTTGAATAGGAAGTGTACGTCCTTACATGAATAGAGAGTCTACAAGGCATGAAAAACAAGATACAATTAGTAAATCGAAACTACGCTAATGAACACAATTTGTAGTTATGTTGCCTTTAACATATTATTTCTAAATACAAACACAACGGCAGTTTACTGGGAGAACACACTATATGTATTATCAAAAGTACCAAAGTTATAGTTAATAGCTCTAGTGTAGGCTCTCGCTCAGATCATGTTTAGTAGAAAGATTTAAAGATTACTACGATTATTAACGCTCTTTCTGAGGCATTTGAAGCGCAAAACTGTGCTATTTGATGAGTACGCTTCTTGCGCTTTAGCATTATCAACATCTGCCGCCGCTTGGGAGAAGAGGAGGCTCTATCCTGCATATAGTAGTACTTAGTTTAAAGGTTGCGATAATCTTAGTAGTAAAAGAGATTACGGAAGGTATGGGGTGCCTAAGCTTAAGGATTAATAGTAGGGCTATGCTTCTCCTTGTGCTATCAGAACTATCCCCCGTTCAATCACTACTGATTTTAGTGCTTTACTTGTAGTGACCAGGAAGTGTAAGGAAACTTACACTTTGCTATCCATCATCCAACCAACCTTGCATTAACCGTTACGTTTATATGGTGGAAATTCGACGACTTTTCTATTCTATTAGCAAACTTGTGCTTACCTGCCCTCTCCAGACAGGCCCTTATACACCAAGACTCTATATCATTTGACCAAAACAATGACACGTGGCCATGATCGCGAATGTACCTTTGGGCCATTTGATCCGAAAAGTCGCAGGTCTGAGGCACGTCGGCTTCTACCCGGAGATTTTGTGCGGACGCTGCATTTGCAAGCCAGCTGTTGCGTAGAGTTCATCAAATAGCTGGAGCGGGAACGAGCCCTGGACCCGTGGCCCCATCTTATAAGCCTGTCCAAACATCCGCGGATACAAAGCCGAAGATGATACTTATCCCTATTCACATACGACAGATCTCCATTTCAGGCACCAAGAATTGGAAGCGACTCCTTGCAAGGCCTGTCCCAAAGCATTATGTCAGCTAGGTAAGGCCATGAACAGCGCGGGCGCGGATCTTATGGGTGGTAGTACATGAATAGCAACTCAAAATAGCTTTTGAAACCCATTTTGCGATTCAGTCTTGACACAAAGTTTTGAGGGTTAGGAGGGCGGAATTCGTGATGAAACAATCGCTACATTGGATCACGTATTTGGAGTTGAGTTGTGTAAAATAGGAATCTGCTGATCTAAGAATGTTCATTGATACCACGTCTTAGCTATCTCTATGAAAAACTACATGTAATTAAAGGATCATAGTATTGTTACTGCTTTATAGAGTTCTATACCTTAAGTAAACTTGAGCATGAGGTTGAAGTAAGCGAAATTTAGCCCCTTAGATCGATGAAATCGTGGGCTTGACTTCAAAGTCTCAGGATCAGAATCTTTGAAAACCACGTGCAAGATGGGGTTGCAAAACCAGTGCGAGCGAGGCCAATTTCATGAGATAGTTTCACCAAATTGGGTTTTGACACGTTATCAAGCGCTGAACCGATGTTGATGCCACAAGCCAACTACTCAAAACGGGTTTGACGTCGTCGACTGGAAGTTGCCAGACGCGCCGTTCAGCGACGCGGAATTCAAGCAAGCGCAACGTGTGTGGGACCAGACCTCGTGCCTACTACCAAGAGAGACACGTGCCGTTGGTACTTTTGTCAGGTGGTGGATCAGGATGCAAATCCAAGCTGACATGAGCAGGTGCTGCTCGTCCACGCCTTCGTGGATATGGCCGACACTCGTCGTCACCTCTCGAGACAACACCTGTGATGGATAAATTTGATAGGGAAGTTGCCCAACTAGAGCATGAATTCGACATCCTTGTGACACTTCTGACCGGACCGATACGCCAGAGGTTCGCCAGGAGCAATGATCACCACCACTGCTGGCCCTCCCACCAAAGACGGCAGACTCTGTCTGGGCAACTTGAAATCTTGCCGATCACCACGGGTAAAAATTCAAGAATTCGGCCAAGAGCCGTTGTCACGGGGAAGCTTGCTCGCCACCCTCTGCGGTTCATCTCTCCCAGATGCGTTGCTCCTTGAGCCAGAGACACGTGGATTTGGCTCGAGATCCCGGAAGCATCATTCCCACTGCGAGGATATCATACGCAGGCGAGAGAGCAGGCTGATCCCGTTGATTGCGCGAAACGCAACGGCCGAGAGCCTTGGACAAGAGTTACCAATTCTCTGGAGAGCCGTCACAGGAGCGCCATCCGGCCACAATCCTCCACGCCCGGAGGCACTGGGAGAACTTCCTGGAGAAGTCAGTGCTCGTCCTTCCTCCGTAGTGGGAAGAGTGCAGACCTGCTTCAGGCGATCGTTGTGCATATACCTGGTCCTTTCCGAGCTCTCACTAGGCTCTGACCTCCCAGGCAAGTTGTTTCCGGTGCTCCTGACTTGGCCTCGAACTGGCATCGAACAGGTACCATTAGCACTCCGTCGCCAGTTTCCAAACCGGTCCGACCATCTCGGAACTACGAGAGTATGAGAGTAGCTCAATGACCTTGTATCTAGTTCTGATCAAAGTGTCGTCCTCAAGATCAGGACTGAATCCACAGGTCCTAGACTGAGACTGTACCAGTACGCATACTCGTCAAACCACCGCAACCCGAAGTCGAAAGCACTAAAGACGACATGCAAGCCAACTCTAATATATATATAAGCATTGTTTCTAGACAACGTACAAGACGCAAGCTTCCGCTAGGCACCTTTATTGCCTGTTATCAAAATCCCGAGAGAAGTCTTTATGAAAGTGTGCTCGGCTGCACGCTCCAGTCAGACTGTGATAAATCCCATCACCCCAGCCTTCTCTCCCGATGCCTGATGGCGGTCAAGAAGTCCTTCGATACTCAGTCTTGTCCGAGATCACCTGTCGCAGCCAGCTCCGCCTACGTCAGACGGATATTTGCAGGTCACGTGCTGATCCTCGGAGCCGCGCGAGCAGTGCACGCAGCCCGTGGCTGGGATACCAGCCATGTTCATGAGGTGCTGGGCTGCTCTAATGCCCTTGATCTCGTCACATCGAGATTCGAAGCGACGTTGCAGCGCAGAAGCGCCCACGACGAACATCCCAGTTTCGATCGCTACCTCGGAGACAGTCGTGCATTTACTGTCTCGTATCATTTTTCTACCAGTGTTCCCCTGGGGCTTGGGGTATACATCATCCCCCGGACCGCTTGCTACGTCCTGAAGTAGCGCCATTGCCGTATATCTTATGACTCCAGAGAGGTGGCAATGAATCGATCTCCTCCAGAGGGTGTCTAGAAAGGGCGACTGTGGGTTCAATCGCGAGATCACACTCCAGGGGCCTACTGGCCTTGGCCACTGGAACATGGTGAAGAACGACAACAAAAACAATCAAAAATCAAACAACGCGTTGGCTTCCAGACACAAATCCTTGCTTTCATCTGGAAGGGATAGTACATGTTTTCGAATGCTGGCATGTGATATCCACCAGCTGAGATGGGTGTCGTCAGGCCCAAATCCTAGCATCTTTTCCCAGATTCCGACTCCATTGTCGACCCAGCTACCCTCTCTCCCGATACCACGGTTGCCCTTTACTTCGTGTCGGACAAGCCCGAACCCGTTCGCGAGACTGAACACGGATCCCGGACGCGTCAACGTAGCCAACCACGGAGGCATTCCCCGCATTCCCCGAGCCTTCCTCGGCACGCACGCGGTCGCTGGGCGAAACGGTCTCCCGAGCTGACGACGTCCAGCTGGCCGCGGAGGAGAGCGTGCGGGCGAGTCAGGCTGGCGAGCGATGGGCGGGCTCTCCTGGGCAGCTGTGACGATGCACTCTATCGCCGGCCGAGCAGTCGCCGGCGTGGGAGGGTCCTCCGGTCCAGGCCGGCTCCCAGACCAGGTGCGGCGACAGGGTCGGGCACGGGGTCATGTGACGCGGCAGGTTTTGGGATGGAGGGGATCCCCGCGCCGCATCTTGGGGCCGAGCGATCTGCGATCGACTTTTTTTCCCCGGCGCATTGACGCCGCGGGAGGCGTGTACTTCGTACAGGGTGTAATAATCTGAGGTTCCCTGTCTGTGCACACTAGATTCTTGGCAATGCTGCTTTTATTGAATTCCTTAGTATTTTATATGGCCAACTTTTGCGTCAATCACTGCTTTACATCTATTTGGCATTTCCCTAATCAAATCTCTAATTATCTCAACTGTTATTGATTCCTAAGCTTCAAATACCCCCTGTCGAAACCCCTGCATAAAAGAAAGTCCTAGTATAGCGCACAGATAGAAAACCTCAGATTATTTCCCCATGGACTAAGTAGATTGGAGCCCTGGGATCTGGGGGGGGGGGGCCGGCCAGCGGCGCCACCTCTGAACCCCAGCCCTGCACGGCAATCAAAAGCGTGCCGGGGCGAGGGTCGAGAGGGTGAAGCAGACGAGCATGCCGGGGCGTGGGAGGACGGCGGGAGGAGTGTCGGAGGGGGAATGCAGTGGCGGGGGCAATGTAGACGACGTCCAGCTCGACACGCCCAGCTCGACACGCGCGACTTGCGCCGGGACGCTCCGGCGAGCGTCGACGTCGCACCTCAGACCCATACTCCGGAGAGACGCGGATCTTCCTCGTCGCACGTGCCTGGTACGTCTCCAATCAAAAGGAAACGCAGAGGACGAGTGCCCAGCGCGCTCGGGGCCCCGACCCCTGCCCGTGGCCGACAGGCTCGATCCGTGTGGCCCGAAGCGAGCCGAGAAGGCCGAGCGGGGGCCGACTCGCGTCGCGCGGCTCGGCGACTCGGCTGCCGTGTCGGCTGGGGGGCACCGCCGTGATCGGGGCGGGTGACTGGGGCGGCCGTCCGATAGATGAGGAGCTCCCATGTCCCCCTCCCCCCCCGCAGAGATCATCCCGTCACGCTCCCCCGGATTTGCCGCGGTCGTTCGGACTTTCAAGCGCCCGCTTCGGATTTCCAATGCGCGCTGGCCAGCGAAGAGGGGCTGCACCAGCCTTGGCCGGGGGTACTTAGATCCCCGGGACGCCGCTCGACGAGGCCGCATCCAAGTGCACCCCCCCAAACCTTCCAGCCGCCTCATCACGCTCGTTTATCCCGTCGCTCCAGAAACATGTCACTCCTCGCATACGTCCTGTCTTTCTCGTCCATCGCGGCGCTCGTCGCCAGCCCCGTCACGGCGCAGGCGCACGTCCGGGAGCTGTACCACCTCGGCGAGAAGGTCGAGTTGGAAAACCTCGCCGTCCGCTCGGGCGGGCAGGTCCTGACCACCGGCGTCAACCGGGCGGTCGTCTACCAGTTCGACCCGGCGGCCGACGACGCGCCCACGGCCCTGGTGCAGATCCCCGACGCCAACTCCGTCTTCGGCATCGCCGAGTACGCGCCGGACGTCTTTGCCGTCACGGCCGGCAACTGGACCCGCGGCGCGCCCCTCGTGCCCGGGACCTTCTCGGTCTGGACGGTCGACCTCGGCGCCGCCGCGCCGGCCCCCCGGAAGCTGGCCGACTTCCCCCGGGCCGCGTTCCTGAACGGCATGACCGCCGTGCCGCGGGCCGGCGGCAACTCCACGCTGCTGATCACCGACACGGGCGCGGGCACCATCTACCACCTGGACCCCACCACGGCCACGGTCGCGCCCGTGCTGGCCCCGGCCAACGGGACCAACGTCACGGCGACGCGCGAGTTGCCGCAGATGGGCATCAACGGCATCCGCTACAACGCCGCCTCGGCGACGCTCTACTTCACCAACACCCTGAAGCGGGTCTTCGTCAAGGTCCCGCTGGCCATCGAGCCCGCCGCCTCGGGCCTGCCCCGCATCACGGCCGCGGGCCCCTTCACCGTCGTCGCGTCGGACGTGATGGGCGACGACTTTGCCGTGGCCGCCGACGGCACCGCCTACATCGGCGCCAACCCGGTCAACACGGTGTACCGGGTCACGCCCGCCGGGGCGGTGAGCGTCGTGGCCGGCGGGCCGCGGGAGAGCATCGTGGCCGGCGCTTCGAGTGCCGCGTTCGGCGTCACGGAGCGCACCAAGCACGTCGTCTACGCCACCACCAACGGCCTCCCGGTGCTGGCGAACGGGACCGCCACCATGACGGAGGGCGGCAAGCTGATCCAGATTACGCTGGCCGAGGACGAGGAGGAGGAGGGCGATGCATGCGAGGACTAGTCTCTTGATCGCCGAGCCCGGGACGGATGGCACTCTAGATTAGCCCTTGTCGTTGGTGTGTGTAGCATGTGTAGCACGTGTAGCACGTGTGACATGAGAGACTGAACTCTCGGGAGGGACGCGGATCCTTCCTGAACCTGCCAGACAGTAAATGCAATCTCTTCACTCGTAGCTGACCGGGCCATGGACCTCCTCGTGCCACGGCTCATTTTTCCGTCTTCTCCCGCTCACACAGGTGACCCGCCGGAGGGGGGATACACGTCGACGTCGAGCCACGTCCCGGGCCGGTCCAGATCCAAAGCGCCAGAGCCGTATGGCAGCGAACACGTCAGGTGCGCAAGGCAGGGAGGTGGCCGCTTCGGAAGCATTTCCGCGTGGTGTTGTTGTCACGGAGAGGACTCGGGAGAGAAATGGGTCCTGATCTACCAACATTGCGACGGCAGCTGATGCTCAGCTTCAGCGATGGGGACAAGCCTCGCCCCCGCTCCGCGCTCCGCGCCAATCGGGCCCGGGCCATTTCCCCCCAGGGGTGCCGTGAGGAGAGGTGCGAGGCGCTCAACCGATCGACGGCCCGTGACTTCTCTTCCCCGTGCACGTGCCAGCGCGTGGGCTCCGGTTCTCGAGTGAGTCGCGTCGGTCGATGCCCCCCGCCAGCGAACGTCAACACGGCCAAGGAGGCCAGACTCACGGAGCGCCTCGGATTCCTGGGGGGTCACGGGGGGCGGGCATGCTCGTGCGGCACAGGTCCCGGCGCCCCTGCCGGCTCCAGGACCAGTGTCGGCCGGGAGATCTGTCCTGCCTCGGCCTCCCGCGTCCGGCGCAAGATCCTCGGCCGGCCCGGGGATTCTGGGGCCCGCCGCCCCAGCCAGCAGGGCTCCGCGTCCGGGCACCCGCCGAGATACCCCGTGCTGCCCCCGGCGGCACGTCTGCCCCGAACTCGAGCGCCACGGCCGGGAGAAGCGTGGTGGCGGTGGCCCTGCGCGGAGGTGCCGCACCCCCACTAGACAGGAGGAAAGAGATGCGTCGCTCCCATGAGGGAGGATGGCACGGATACTCTCGGTGCGCCAGGAGCATGTGACCCGACACGGCGAGATGCCAGCAGGGCTGAGCGGCTCGCCGAGGGGCGTCGATCGGCGGGGGGGCCGGACAGACGGGTGCCGTGGTGCCTGGACGCCAAGGTCGAACGTCTGGCGCCAGGCGCGCGGCTGTTTTATGCCGCCCCGGCGGTCGGGAGGGGCCTGGCGCGTGGCGGGAGGCGGGGGCGGGGCCCGAGGGGATCGGAGCCCGGGCCCTCGGAGAATTTACCGGCGGCGTGCGCGCTCTGGATCTCGCTCTCCGGGGGGCTCGGGGCTCATGCGGCCGGTGCGTGGGGGCCATTGTAATTGCGCGTGAGTCGGCGTGGTTCTGTGACGCGTGGGAGGTCGGGTGATTCGTATGATTCCATTCTCGTCGTTCTCGCACGCCACATCCGTCAGAGTGATAGGGCTTATATGACTGGTATTACTCGTACCTTGTATAACTCATCTATTTCACATCTTATCGACCTCGTCTTGTCTCTCATCTCCTATCTAGATTATACATATCACTTATATCACTCGTATAACTCACACCTTATTCCTTATCCACCTCGTCTATACATCTCATATCGCTTATATCACTCGTATAACTCACACCTTATTCCTTATCCACCTCATCTACATATCTCATATCGCTTACATCACTCGTATAACTCACACCTTATTCCTTATCCACCTCGTCTATACATCTCATATCACTTACATCACTCGTATAACTCACACCTTATTCCTTATCCACCTCACCCACCTCATTCTCTTGGCGTCATCTACCCGTCGATGCACACATAGACGTGGGGTCCCCAGATTCACCACTCGCTCTGGCTCGCGAGGTGCTCGTCTTGGCCGGCCTGGCATCCACGGCCGTCCGAGGACCGGTGAGAGGCGCACTCGGGACCGCCGCCGCCGCCCAGCTCGGGCAGCCCTCCCGGCGGCGCGAGCGCGGCCCACCACGCCGGCGGGATCGGCGCGGGGGGAGGGCCACGTGCGGGCGCGATCGCCACGCGCCGCCGGACGGATCTCCGAGGCGCGGGGCCCGAGCCTGCCACCTCTCCCGCCGACCGCTTTCGCGGGGGAGAGTGGGGGCTTCCTCGGAGAATTCTTCGGGTCGCTGCTCCACCCCAAACGTGCCTGACACTCGAAACTGGCCGAGGGTAGGGATGGGCCGGCCGTATGGGGATAGGGATGGGGATGGGATGGGATGAGATGGGATGGGATGAGATGAGATGAGATGGGATGGGATAGGGATGGGATGCAGAGCCAAGCTGCGCGTAGAATAAGATCCATGCCCGGCGCGTCGGATACATGCACTGCGATAAGCGAGAGCTCGGCTCGAGGTGATGCGTGGCCATGGCACCGCAGCCTGGTCTGGCCAGGGTCGCACGAGTCTTGGTATGAATGTGTAATTATGTATATGTATGTGTATATATATATGTATATATATATGTATATGTATATATATGTGTAGATGTACATGTACATATACACGTACATATACATGTACACATCTACATATATCCATATATACATCCATACATACACCCACACCCACTCACAATCATGCATATCGATCAATCATCTGAAACACCCCGCCAGCAGTCTCCAGACACGTCCCCGCCGGGCTGGGCTCAGACTGGCCCCCTCTCGACGCGAGACAGCCCCGGACCCACCGTCCCGGCGGCCTGGCCGATCAGGCCCCCCGCACAACCTTAACCTACTTTTTACGCTTAAACGCCCTCCCCTTGCCGAGATGTCGCGACCTCTGCTACGGGTGTGTGGGCTTGAGTGGCGGGTATCAGGCTGAGGGTAGCGAGGTAGAGATTGATGGCTGTTTATCTCTGACTTTTAAATGGATATTAATCTACTTGGAGATATACTTGTGTCTGTGCAGCTATAGTCGTACCTGTGTAGCTCTGGTTGTATCTACGTATATACATTGTATTATACTTGTATCTATATATACAGTTATATCTACGTATCTATATGTGTATTATACTTGTGTCTATATATCTATACCTGTATTACACTTGTATCTATAT
>JAENRP010000392.1:1148-38114 GCA_024741835.1 Diplocarpon mali | reverse complement strand
AGGTGCATCACTAGCGCGCACGTGATCCAGCCACCTTGCTACCTTAGCGGGCACCTGACTTCGTGCACCTGACCAACACGTGACATAACCGTATACGTAATGCGGCCGTAACACAAAGGCTATATAAATCGGTTTTCCTTTAGATTAAGTTTAAGTCGGAATCGGCGCATCCATTTGACTCTAATAATAGTATTGCGCTAGCCTAAGTCGAGAATAACCTAAGGGTAGTTGTAAATACGCCTTCTATCAATTGTCAAGTGAAAGCGCATATAGTATATAGCTTACGCGCGAATAGTATTTTAAAATCTATAGATAGGAATAAGGGCTAGAAAAGGAAGAATTTAAAAGCCAATCGCTTTTAAAAGACGTATAAAAAGGGAATAATTTAAGAATAAGTAACTAAAGGCTTTAGTATCTACTAAAGCTAATAATAATACTCTAAGTCCATTTATACTAATAGTATAAGAGGTTAGGAATTGCTTCCCTTCTATTAAAGAGTTAAGATCTAGCTTTAATAAGTCGCACTTTCGCAAGCCTAAGTAAGAGTCTTTTCCTAAGCCTCTTCGTTTTCCTAATCTTCCTCTATTTCGACCCTATTTTCAATTGAGTCTAAAGTTAGATTAGATTCCTTTATATCTTTTAAAGTATTAATCTTACTTATAAAAGGGCACTCAATCTTATAGTAATTAGTTTTACTATAAGTCCAGTAGGTAGCTTACTTAAGGGGCAAAGTAGGAGAACTAGCCTTAGCTAGCGTATCTTAGCGAAAAGGGGTAGTCGGCTTTAAAGCTAGTATCCTAAAAGCTCAGGTAGTACTTCTGGCGCTTAGACCGCAAGCGGTCTTATTAAGGAGCGAACCAGATGTCTTCTAATATAATACCAAGGTCGCCTTACTTCCAATCGAAGGGTTAAGAAGTTAGTTACTTTAGCGTTCGATATTAAAGGCATTCAATTAGTTAACTATAATAGTATAGTCCTTCCCTTAAGAGGCCTTAGCTAAAGCGCAAGTAGCTCTAAGCTAAAGGGTAATCTTGTTTTATATAAAGAAGAACCACTTAGATCTTAAGACCTTTCCTTAGATTGCAGTAGATTAGAATCAGGCTTAAAACTAAAGGAAAGTTTCTTTAGAATAACCGGCTTCTCTTATATAAAGGTAATAAAAAGTAGATTGAAATAGGTCTACCTTTTAGCTAATTAAAAAGTAACTGCTTAGCAGTTCTACTATTTCTTAATAGTTCCGAAAGGGGTTAGTCTTCGAAAGGTACTAGGGTTTAAGGTACATTTAGGCTTATCCTATAATAGATCCTCAAATAAGGGCTTAGCGAGCTCGCTTATTCGAATATAAGTCGATATTAACTTGCAATTAGTCTTAGACTAAAGCTAACTACTACTTATATATTAGAAAGGTTCTATTATTAAAGGGGGTGATCTTTTTAATTAGCTGAATTTTTAGCTATTTTATATCTATATCGACTTTTAAAGGAGGCTAAGTCTCGCAAGGGTAGGTAGAATCTCGCTTAATAGTCTAATATATACGCTAAGCTGTCTTTTAACTTTAATAAGCTAAGGTCTCTAGGCTAAAGATAGCTTAAGCAATCCTGCTAATCTTATTTTACAATTATCAATTAGATTAATCTTAGTATTATAAGGATTCCTTTAAACCTAAGACTATTCCTTATAAGACGTTTAGGTTTAAAAAGTCTCGTTTATCTTAATTGGCTTAGCTGTATTATTATAGTCTCTTGCCCTTAGTAGTAAAGGAAGGTCCGGCCCTAGGGGCTAGGGTAAGGGTACTCCTTATAAAAGCTGGTTCCTTAAATAAACCGGGCATATTTCGTATCTGCTGACTTCCGGCTAATAGGGAATTTATTTTACCGATTTTGGTTTCGGTAGGGATTTGGTTAAAAAGGGGTTCTATAGAAAAAGGGTTCTAGTAGTATAGTGCTCTCCTAACTTCTGCCTATAGCGCTTTTATAAAAGGAGTAGTTAAGAAAATCCGGCTAATAAAAGCGTTCCTCGATTATACTAGTTAATAAGCTACACTTAAGCTCTTAGTTTATTTAAAAGATCTTTAAGATCTTGACTCTATCGAAAGTCGAAATAACTGCGAATCGATTTTCAAAAGGGGTAGAATATTATTAAAAGCTGTCCCTGGCGGAGAAGAACTTCTTTATTTAATATAATAATATAGAACTACTAAAGTGCGAGATTAAGTATAAGAGTAAGAAGTAGTGCAAAAGGCGTATTCTATAGGTTTAATACAAAGGAAACGAAGAAGTTAGAGAGCCCTCCTTAAGGGAGAGCCCTTCTTCTTTATATACATAAGCAGCTTAAGGCTCTTTGTCCGTTTATATAATATTATGCAAGAATATCCTTTTGCACCTTTAAAGTCGATTCGAGAAAACCCTGCGTTGAATCGAGATTGCAAAACCTTAAAACGCCATACTCCTAGGTAATTGCACTAAGTGGAGGTGCAGCCGTTACAGCTATAAGACACTTTTTTAAAGTATAGAATGATTTTATTAAAATCAGAAAGTGGAATAACTCAAAGCAAGTCAGAATAGCAAATGGCGCGCTCTTAGAAGCAATTTACTATAGAGACTATATTATTAATAATAAACTGACGCTATATAACGTATAGTATATTCTATCATTTGGCAATACTCGACTTATATTAGTCTTGAAGCTCGGCGACGATAATATTACTATAATCTTTAATAAAGAAGAGGCAAAAGGGTATTAAAGCGACGATATAGTATTTACTATACTACAGCTTAATAGATTATTTACTTTATCTCGATTGCATACTACTATTGCACTTAAAGTAGATAAAAAGGCTACGAATCCTAAAGCAAAGGAAAAAGCTATAAATCTTAGCCCTATATAACCTCTAGAACTAATTAATATAGAGACAATACTTCAAAACTCGAATAAAACAGATTCAGAGCTCCTTTATAAGAGACTAGGCCACCTTAACTATACTAAGCTAAAGAAGCTAGTCGATAATAACTATAGCCTAAGTATAGAAGCTCGAATCGCTCTAAAAGGAGAGAGAAACTGCAAAAGCTACTTAGCCGGCAGAATAAAAGAGCAATTTAATAAGAAAATAGATATAAGAATAGATAAGATTTATAGAAGACTTTACGCCGATATATCTAATACTCTACTACTATTAATTAAAGGGTATTGCTACTTCCTATTAATAGTAGATAACGCTTGCAGATACTATTAGATAAGGCTACTAAAGAATAAGAGTGCTAATGAAATATAGCTAAAAATCAGAGATTTAAAGAAGCAATTAAAGATAGAGAACTCTACTTTAGTAGTATACTAAAGGTGTGATAATAGTATAAGAGAGTTCGGAGATAGATTCCTACTATAGCTAGCAGAAGGAGGTATGACCTTTAAACCTTCACTTGCTTATAAGTATAGTTTAAATAGCATTATTAAATATTAGATATACGAAATTACAAAAATAGCTTATTCTTATATATATAACGCTAAGATGAATAGCTATATATGGCACTACACCTTAGAATAGGCCTATAGGCTAAAGAATAAAAGGCCTACAAAGGCACTACCTTTTAAAGAGCTTAAAGGCCTAACTCTATTAGAGGCGTACTTAAAACGTACGGAAGATCTATTAAAAATCAGAGTATTTAGGTTAAGAGCATTCCTATTAAATAATAAAGGAAATAGCCTAGGTAAGTTCGACTTAAGAACTATAAGAGGAGCTTAGATACTTATAAGTATAACAAGCTCAAAGATGTATAAGCTACTAAACGTTGAGACTTTAAAAGAACTAATATCTGCTAATATCAAATTTAACAAATACTTAACGTATAACGTAAGAGAAGTATAGTAGGAAAGACCGTAGAAGAAGAGGCTAGCATATAGTACTATAAGCTTAATAAGACCTATAAGGCCAGTAGATATTACTAAAAGACCTTTTGTATAAGCTATAAAAAGGCTAGTATATGAAACTGAGAGAGTATATAGTATTAAAAGACCTGTAACATTAGAATCGTTAGAAAATAGGCAAGCTAAAGTAAGAGGTACTATACTTAAAAAGGTGATAGAAAACATCCTTAAAGCGTCTGATCAGCACGTTTTAAAGCAAATAGAGACTCCTACCTCATAGTATAGCAAGAAGTTGAAGCTAAAATGAGTATTTAATAAGGTTAATATATAAGAGAGTGCGTTAACCTCTATAGGAAATCAACCAACGGTTCCTATAAAGGTAATATTAATATATAATACGCTAAATCAAAATCCAAAAGAATAGAAAGAAGCAATACTTAATAAATTCGAAGCTATAAAATCAGTAGGAACCTTTAAAATAATATTAGGTAAACCTCCTATTAAGAGAAAGCTGATAAAATCGAGATTAGTTCTATAAAATAAGATTGTAAATAGAGTATTAGTAAGAAGGAAGGCTCGAATTATACTAAAAGGCTATAAGCAATAGTATAAGGTAGATTACTTCGATACTTTTGCTAGCATTATTAGGCATATAACTCTATAAGTTCTACTCGCCTTTACAGCCTCGAGAGACCTAGAAATCGAGCAAATCGATATTGATACAGCCTTCTTAAACGCGTACTTAGCTAAAGACGTATATATAGTACTACCAGACGACGAATACGACCTATTCTACGAATTATACCCTTAACTTTAAGGAAAACAAGCTTATATTAAGCTTCTAAGGTTATTATACAGCCTAAAACAAGCACTTCGAGAATAGTAGCTACTAATCAAAGATGAAATGGAAAAGGCTGGCCTATAAAGCGCTAAAGCAGATCCAAATCTATTTATATAGGAAAATTAAGCTAATAATACAACTGCGTATATATTAGTTTTTATAGATAATATACTAATTATTAGAAAATAATAAGATTGCGATTACCTTAAAAATGTTGAGATAGGTGATACAGCTATCACTCCGATGTATTATTATATAACCCTACTACTTAATCAGTAGGATATTGATACGTATATAGCTATAAGGAAGAAAGGGGTAACCTTCCTTCCCTAACTCTTATTAATATATCAACTATCGACCTTTAGAAGCCTCCTTTACCTACTGCACCAACTTACTTAAGCTTAATAGGTTATAAGCCTTAGATAGACCGATAATAGATTATTAACTTCCCTTAGAAAGCACTTGCGCTGCAACTATTAATAGGAAGTTGAATAAGACTTATAGTAAAAGGCAAGCAATCGGCAAATAGGAGGTATGATTCCCTATTTAGCCAACCTATATTATAAGAGGTGTGATTCCTTGCTTTATAACCCTTTAGTATTACAAAAGGTATAATTCCTTACTTTACTATATTTTATAGGAGGTATGATTCCCTGCGTTATAACCTAAAAACCCTTTTCGGTAAGAGGACTTCCTCCTTATTTAATACTTCTATAATACCTACTATTTAATCATTTCGACTTTTCGATAAGAGGAGTGCCCTTAACCATTTAATTTATTTGATTTTTCAATATAATTCTATTTAAAACGGCAATAGCTTCCGATTCCGATCGAAACACTAGGCTTAAAGACCTCTAACTCTCTTAAAAGAACTAGCAATAATAGTTCGACGATTTAGAGCTTTACTTTAAGAGCAAAGGCATTAAAATAGCGATTTAAAAGACACTTATTAAATACGTAAGAATAGCCCTTTATATTCCTTCTACTGATTCGTCTACTTCTACTTCAATAGCTAATATAATTGCTAAGGATTTGCTAGATATACTAAATAAGCTTAGCCTAAGAGCTTTAGTAGATAATAACTGAGAATCCTAAAGGCAGATTTTAAATATAAAAAAGAAGAAGGAGTATAGGCTAGCTTTAGCCAAATGCAAGCTTAAGATTAATAGAGGTTTAAGTAATAAAGATTAAGATTTTATTTAAGTTTATAATAATACAAAGATAAGATAGGATACTTTAAAGGTAAAATACTCTTAGACAATTGCCCTTAATACCTAGCATCTGCTATAGCAGATTACTTTATTTTAATATAAAAAAGATAAAGATAGCAAGGATATAGATATAAATATAGACTTTGCTTAATCTATATTACGTAAAGCAAAAAGGAGAGTAAGAGCCGCAGATCCTAGGATAGCTATAACTTTTAAGGAAACTTAGCTTTTTAATTTCCTACTTAATAGCCTCCCTCTTAAGTTCGCTATTATAAAACAATCTCTTTTTATTTAACCTAACTTTAAGATCTATAAGAAGATCGACCTCTTTCGAACTATTAAGTAAGACCTTAAAGGACGCTCTAAATTGGCAAACGCTATATTATAGGGTAACGATAAGCCTAAGAAGAGGAAGGAGCGCGGGACGAGCCCTTAAGCTTATTAGGGATACTACTTCTATAATATTACTTATAATATTACTAATTATAAAGTTAGAAGGCAACTAATCAATATAGTCGCTAGCTTTAATATTAAAAAGCAATCGAAGCAGAAGTCAAAAAGCAAACTGCCCTTATCCTACTAAAGGCCGCAACTACTAAGGAAAGGCAAAGGAAAAGGCTATTTAGCTAAAACTTTAATAGATACCTCTAATAATAATAGTAGGTTATTTAAACCTAAATCCACTTTTAATAATTCAAACGATAATTATAATAAAGATGCTTATATTTTAAAAGCCGATCTTTATAAGATCCTTAAATCCGATTAATATAATAATACTAGTTATATAATATATATAACTAATAAACCCTACCTATTTAAAGGCCCGCTTATTAAAATAAAAAGGCACTCTATTAAAGTTAGTAATAGAAGGTTATATATAGATTCGATAGGTATAGTAGAGATGAATATCGCTAGCGTTTCTTTCCTTTTACAAAATGTTCTCCTTATGCTTAGCTTAAGCATTAATCTTTTATTTAACTATAAGATTTATATAAAGTTAAATTATATAGGAGTTTTTAATAATCAATTTATATAGTTTATAAATAACAACTATAAAGTGATCTTTAAAGCTAAAATTAAAGATAGACTTTACATTATCTTAAAGGTAATATTATAGAAATTAACTCTTAAGCCAAACTTATAAGTAGATCCCTTTAAAGAAAGTGCACTCTTTGCCTTAATATAATTAAGCGAGGATAAAGAGAATAGATAGACTCTTAAGCTAGGATCGTAAGTAAAATTCGCGAAAATAACTCTTAAGCTAAGACTATAAGTAGATTGCAAAGTATCTTTAAAGGTGACTCTTAAGCTAGGATTATAAGTGAATTTAGTAGAAATGACTCCTAGGCTAGGACTATAAGTAGATTCTGCAAATTCGCTAATAACGACTCTTAAGCTAGGATCGCAAGTGAAATTCGCAGAAATGACTCCTAGGCCAGGACCGCAAGTAGATCTTGCTATTTCTAAGAAATCGACTCCTAAGCTAAGACTGCGAGTGGATCTCGCCATTTCCGAGAAATCGACTCCTAAGCCAAGACCGTAAGTAGATCTTGCAATTTTATTAAAAACGACTCTTAAACCGGGCTTGCAATTAGAAAACGGCAAAACCTTAAACTGCTATCACTAGTCCTTTCTAGCTGCTAATAATAAAGCATCAACTGACAATAGGCTACTAAAGCTATTAAAAGCCGAAAGCCTATTAAAGTATTAGCTAATATATAGAAGATTCGCATATTTAAGGCTAAAGAAATTAAAGGGCCTATATAAGGTCTCGACCTTAAAATAGAAAATCTAAGTACTAAAAGATCGCCTAGTATGCCGAATTTGTAAGCTAATAAAACTTCGAAATCAGACGCAAACTAAGCTTAGTCTATAGAAAGATTCGATACTAGCGCTAATATCTATTAATACTATTAGACTATTTATAACCTTAATTAAAGGAAATAATTAGTTTTCTTAAATAGTAGATAACTCTATTTAATAAATATGGACTATTTGCGCTAGGACCAAATCTAAGCTTATAGAAAAGCTGGAAATTTAAAAAGTAATAGAAGAACGCTAGACCTAGTTAAGGCTAATAGCTATTAAGTCTAATAACGTATTAGAGATTAAGGCAAAGCTTAACAAATAGGTAAAATAAAGAGTTTATTATAAACTAACTATAATATATAAAGGTTCTTATTAGAATAATATCGCTAAGCGAAGCATCTAGTAAGTAAAGACTGACTATTGCGCTCTATTATAAGATACTGACTTACTACTGGAATTCTAGGACCTTATAGTTAAGGTAAACGCATACCTATAAAATAGAATAGGTAGTAGACTAATAGTCAATAGCACTTAAATATCACTATACAAAGTATATTTTAAATAGAAACCAAGCCTAAACTATATCTGCGTCTTTAAAAGCGTCTACTACTCTTATATTAGCCTAAAGTCCTAGCCTACGAGTATAAAGAGCAAGAAGCTAATAGACTAAGGTAGAGAATATATATTTATTAAGTATATTAAATAGATAATAAAGCAATAGATAGTATATGCGCCAGATCTAAGGCAAGTAATCATATCCTTAATAGTTAAGTTTAATAAAGCTTAAAATAAAGGAGAGCTATCCTTAAAGCTCTGTATACCTAGAGATTCGCAAGGTATACTACTTAATAGTAATACTATTAAGCCGAACTAATAACCCCTTTCTCTTAGCTTAGGCATATCAAGCGCACCTGCTAATCGACAACCTACTAATCGCCTAAAGGCCGAATAGACTATTCCTATCGTCCGCGAACTACTTAAAGTATAAAACAACTTTAATATTATTATCCCTTTAATTAAAGCACCTAAGGTAAAGGATATTTCTAAAATAGGTATAAGTAATAATAAGCCTTTACTACTAGAAAGCGGTTCCTTAGATAATAAGCCTATAGAACCTATAGCCGAACCTACGTCTTTAAAAAGGAATAAAGACCTAGAACCGGAAGATACCTTAAACAAACGCGAGTTTAAGCATATCTAAGCTATAATAGCGCATAGGATTTACAAGCTCGAACTTTAATAAAGCTTTAATAAAGATAATATATTCCTAACCGTTAAGAGGATAATAAAAATCTCTCTTCTAAAGATATATAATAAAGCTATTAACAATCCGGAGAATAGAGCAGTATAAAGTAAGGCAATCTAAAAGGAGATAAGCTCTCTTACTACAAATAGTATATAGATAGAGGAACTAACGCTAAAGGACGTAAACCTAGTATTAACAAAGTAGGTCTTTATAATTAAGATATATATAGATAAGACCTTAGAACGTTATAAGGCAAGGCTTATAGCTAAGGGCTTCTCTTAATAATATAGAGAAGACTACTTCGACATATTCGCGCCAATAGTTCGCATAGACACCCTTTGTATATTTATAGCAATAGTAGCCGCTAAGGACCTTAAATACAAATAGTATAATATTAAAAATACATTTACCAAAGCGATTATAAAGGAACGGATTTTTCTCTCCCGACCTAATAGTATTCCTATACGCACTGGCCACTCTCTTTATATACTTTATAATATTTATAAGCTTAAACAATTAGCTTATAATTAGAACCTCTTATATAGCTCTACTTTAATAGAAATAGGATTTATTTAAAGCTTAGCTAACCCTTATCTATTTACCTATGCTAAGCGTAGAATCAAGTTGCTATTATATATTAATAATATTACTATAACTGCGAAGATAACCACTTAATTAAATTAGTTCTTTATAATAATTCAGAAACGTTTTAATACTAAGGATCTAAAGGGAATTTATAAGATCCTTAGCATCTGTATCATAAGGAACCGCTCTACTTAAGAACTTTAGTTAGATTAAGAGCAGTATATTAAGAAGATCTTAAATCGAATAGGACTCTCCGCTTATGCTCTTAACTTTAAGCTAAAGCGTACTCCAATTAAAGGAAAGTATAATAAGTTAGAGCCTACTAATGAAAATAAGTAGAAAGGAGATCTAAAGAAGTACTAATAGGATATTAGAGCGATTATATATACTATAGTATATATAAGACCAGATATCGCCTTTATTACTAAGCAACTTAATTAAAACCTAAAGGATCTGACGATTTAATATAAGAATATAGTCAAGTGACTTAAAAGGTACCTTCGATTGACAATTATATAAAAGGTAAGATACAAACTAATAAAATATATAAGCGCAAAGCTTAAGGTATATACCGATTCTAATTAAGCAAATATAAAAGGTTGGAAAAGTATATTTAAAAGCGTAGCAATACTATATAGCAGACCTATATTATAAGGAAGTAGGAAGTAGAAATCAGTAGCTATTGCAAGCATTAAGGCCAAATATATATCGATATTATCAAATTATAAGTAAGGATTATAAATTGCCTAAGTTCTAAAAGATATAGGTTTCGCTAAGTATATTAGATGAGATAGGAACTATATTAATCTTTAAGCAAATAATATAAAGGCGATTGCACTTATAAAGAATCCACACTTATATAAGCGATCGAAATATATTAATATTACCTACTACTTTATCCGCAACCTTATTGCAAAGAATAAGTTATTAATCACTTATATCCTAACCGATCGAATAGTAGCAAATGGATTTATAAAGCTACTAAAGACAGTTATAAAGTTCAAAGCGTTTAAAGATATACTAAGGTTGCAGAAGATAGTAAGGGCTTAGTAGGCTTAAGGACAACTCCTAAGCCCGCCTCGCAAGTTAGGTTACGTAATCTTATAAAGGAAAGTTTTTAAATTAACTCCTAGGCCTAGACCGCGAGTCAAGCTATATAGTCTTATAAAGGAATATCTTTTAAGAAATTTGACTCCTAGTCCTACCTTATAAGTAAGATTAGTGATTTTAATAGAGGTTGCTATTAATTAATTATTTTTAATTTAAAAAGATACCTAAGAGTTAGATTAGCATAAAAGGATAATTATTATTTTCCTAACTATAAGTCAATCGGAGTAAGGTTTAAGTAAGGGTATTAAAATAGGTAATATAGCTATCACTCTAATATATTATCATATAACCCTACTGCTTAATCAATAGGATATTAATATATATATAGCTATAAGGAAGAAAGGGGTAACCTTCCTTCCCTAACTCTTACTAATATATCGACTATCGACCTCTAAAAGCCTCCTTTACCTACTGCGCCGACTCACTTAAGCTTAATAAAAAAGAAGATTCTCAATACTTAGAAAGGAAAAGACCTAGGGCTAATTAGCACCTTTATTAGAATATAAGTTGAACGAGATCGCAAGGCTAGAACTTTACGAATCCACTAAATAGACTATATTAAGAAGATTCTTAATAGATTTAGAATGGCTAATTGCAAAGGGAACAACCTGCTAGCCTTAGCTAGTATAGTATTAAGGAAATTAGGTATAGATAAAGCTTATACTAACGAGCTACTACAACTTGATAATATCTCACTTTACTAGCAGATTATAAGAAGTGTTATATACCCCTCGAACCTTATAAGTGTTAGAAATATACAAGGTACGGAGATTACCGCACGGAGCGGAGGCTAAGGCTTGGTAAGCCTACGTAAGCCTACCTTGTATATATACTACTTTAGCTCTTTAGAACTAGAATCTACACCTTTAGATTCTGTTATAGTAGCAATTCCTAGAATCGATTAACTCAATTAATCTCTTCAATTAGAAAGAACTCTTAAACCTGCTTCTTAGCAAAACACAACTATATAATACCTCTTCATATACCCTCATACATACACACCTTCTTCCCCTTTTTACCCCTATTTTCTACCCCCTTTTTTACACTTTTTTTTTTTTTTCGACAACTCAATAATATAATAAGCAAAGCCGCTAATAATACCGAAGTCGAAGTCATACTCAAATGGGCCAACTATTAGGAATGGAAACCGATAGTCATTAGGACTCTAGCAGCTAATAGCTATGTTTCCTACGCTCTTGGCCCTATTCCTCTACGCCCCTCCTCCTTTAAGAGAGACGGTAAATAAGAGAAGAAAAATCAAGAGGCTATAGCTATTATAGCTAGAAGCCTTTCCTCCTTAATTAGCGAGAAGTATAAGAATAAGATTGTCGCTAAAGACGCTTACGCTCTTTAGAACGCTATTAGAGATGGCAAAGGCACTCTTATAAATAATACAGAAGCTTATACAAATCTAATTAAGGAATTCTATAAGGCCAAATATATACCGTACTCCGAATCTCTTAAAGACTACGTTCAAAGGCTAAAAGGCATCTAAGCTCGCCTAAAAGGCTATAACAACCCTCCGAACGATAGTCAGATAACAAACTAGCTGATAACTGGCCTCCCTCTTATTAAAATATAGTCCTTAGTACAACTTTAGCTTAAGGATAAAAACAAGACCTTCTAATAGACGATTATAGCGATCGAATAGTACAAACAACTATATAGGGAATAGCTTAAAGTAACCCCGATTGCTACGCAATCGGCGGCCTTAAATATAGAAGCCAATCTCTCTCGAGGAGGAATCCGTGGCAGAGGCAGAGGAGGCAGATTCAAAGGAAGAGGCGATAGAGGAAGAGGAGGAATATAATATAGAGGAATATAAAAAGGAGGAATAGAGGGAGGAATATAGAAAGGAGGAATAGAGAGGAAGGGAAATTGTCATTATTATGGTAAATTAGGCCACTGGAAATCAGAGTGCTAGTTTAAGAAGAGAGGAGATAAAGCCAAAGCTTAGATAGCTAAAGATAATACAACCTTATCTATCTACTCTTATTCCTTAATACGTAAAGTCGCTATAATAATAGAAGCTATTGAAACAGCTTTAAGCTTAATAGCAGATTAGCCTTCTTAGAAAGTAGACTTCGGCGCTATAAGACACTTCTTTAAAGTATAGAACGATTTTATTAAAATAAGGAAGTAGAATAACTTAAAGTAAGTCAGAATAGCAAACGGCGCGCTCTTAAAAGCAATTGGCTATAGAGACTATATAATTAGCGATAAACTAACATTATATAACGTATAGTACGTTCTATCATTTGGTAATACTCGACTTATATCGGTCTTAAAGCTCGGCAACGACAATATTACTATGATCTTTAATAAAGGAGAGGCAAAAGGGTATTAAGGCGACGATATAGTATTTACTATACTATAGCTTAGTAGATTATTCACTTTATCTCGATCGCATACTGCTATTGCACTTGAAGCAAATAAAAAGGCTACGAATCTTAAAGTAGAGGAAAAAGCTATAAATCTTAGCCCTATATAACCTTTAGAACTGATTAATATAGAGACGACACTTTAAAACTCGAATAAAACGGATTCAAAGCTCCTCTATAGGAGACTAGGCCACCTTAACTATATTAAGCTAAAGAAGCTAGTCGACGACAACTATAGCCTGAGTATAAAAGCTCGAATTGCTTTAAAAGGAGAGAGAAACTGCGAAAGCTGCTTAGCCGGTAGAATAAAAGAGCAATTTAATAAGAAGATAGATATAAGAATAAATAAGATCTATAGAAGACTCTACGCCGATATATCTAGTACTCTACTGCTATCAATTAGAGGGTATCGCTACTTCCTACTAGTAGTAGATAACGCTTATAGATGCTGTTGAATAAGGCTATTAAAGAATAAGAGTGCTAATGAAATATAGCTAAAAATCAGAGATTTAAAGAAGTAACTCGAGATAGAGAACTTTACTTTAATAGTATACTAGAGGTCTGATAATAGTATAGGAGAGTTCAGAGACAGATTCCTACTATAGCTAGCAAAAGGAGGTATAATCCTTAAACCTTTACCTACTTATAAGCATAGTTTAAATAGCATTATTAAACATTAGATATACGAAATTATAAAAATAGCTTGTTCTTATATATATGACGCTAAGATAAATAGCTATATATGGTACTACGCCTTAGAATAGGCCTATAGGCTGAAGAATAGGAGGCCTATAAAGGCACTACCCTTTAGAGAGCTTAAAGGCCTAACTCTATTAGAGGCGTACTTAAAACGTACGGAAGATTTGTCAAAAATTAAAGTATTTAGGTCAAGAGCGTTCCTATTAAATAATAGAGGAAATGGCCTAGGTAAGTTCGAGTCAAAAACTATAATAGGAGCTTGAATACTCGTAGGTATGATAAGCTCGAAGATATATAAGTTACTAAACGTCGAGACTTTAAAAGAACTAATATCTGCTAATATCAAATTTGATAAATACTTAATGTATAATATAAGAGAAGTATAATAGGAAAGATAGCAGAATAAGAGGCTGGCATATGGTGCTATAAGCTTAATAAGACCTATAAGGCCAGTAGATATTATTGAAAGACCTCTTATACAAGCTATAGAAAGGCCAGTATATGAAACTAAGAGAGTATATAGTACTAAAAGACCTGCAACGTTAGAGTTGTTAGAAAATAGGCAAGCTAAAGTAAGAGGTACTATACTTTAAAGGGTGATAGAAAACATCCCTAAAGCGTCTAATTAGCGCGTTTTAAAGCAAATAGAAACTCCTACCTTATAGTATAGTAAGAAGTTAAAGCCAAAACGAGTATTTGGTAAGGTTAATACGCAAGAGAGTGCGTTGACCTTTATAGGAAATCAACCAACTGTTCCTATAGAAGTAATATTAATATATAACGCGCTAAGTCAGAATCCAAAAGAATAGAGAGAAGCAATACTAAGTGAATTCGAAGCTGTAAAATCAGTAGGAACCTTTAAAATAATATTAGGTAAACCTCCTATTAAGAGAAAGCTAATAAAATCGAGATTAGTTCTGCGAAATAAGATCGTAAATAGAGTATTAGTAAGAAGGAAGGCTCGAATCGTACTAAAAGGCTATAAGCAATAGTATAAGGTAGATTACTTTGATACTTTTACTAGCGTTATTAGGCATACAACTCTACGAGTTCTACTCGCCTTTGCAGCCTCGAGAGATCTAGAAATCGAGCAAATCGATATCGACACAGCCTTCTTAAACGCGTATTTAGCTAAAGACGTATATATAGTACTACTAGACGACGAATGCGACCTATTCTACGAATTATACCCTCAACTTTAAGGAAAACAAGCCTATATCAAGCTTCTAAGGTTATTATACAGCTTAAAATAAGTACCTTAAGAATAGTGGCTATTAGTCAAAGATGAAATAGAGAAGGCTAGCCTACAAAGCGCTAAAGCAGATCCAAATCTGTTTATATAGGAAAATCAAGCTAATAATATAACTATATATATATTAGTCTTTATAGATAATATACTAATTATTAGAAAACAATAAGATTGCAATTACCTTAAAAAGAAGATTCTCAATACTTAGAAAGGAAAAGACCTAAGGCTAA
This sequence comes from Diplocarpon mali, assembly GCA_024741835.1. NCBI lineage: Eukaryota > Fungi > Ascomycota > Leotiomycetes > Helotiales > Drepanopezizaceae > Diplocarpon > Diplocarpon mali. Next base: position 22,892 of record JAENRP010000392.1, on the reverse strand, counting down.
TTAGCACCTTTATTAAAATACAAGTTGAACGAGATCGTAAGGCTAAAACACTACGAATTCACCAAACAGACTATATTAAGAAGATTCTTAATAGATTTAGGATGGCTAATTGCAAAGGGAACAACCTACCAGCCTTAGCTAGTATAGTATTAAGGAAATTAGGTATAGATAAAGCTTATACTAATAAGCTACTACAACTTAATAATATCTTACTTTACTAGCAGATTATAGGAAGCGTTATATACCCCTCGAATCTTATAAGGCTAGATATCTCCTATATTATCGGCCAATTAGCATAGTATATAGCAACCCTTTTATAAGATTACCTTTAAGCTACAAAACCCCTCCTGCGATACTTATAAAAGACCGCCGAAGATGGAATTACATATGGAAAAGGCGAACCAAATCAATTCGACGCTTATACAGATGCCACTTAAGCTATTGAAAACGATAGGAAGTTATTCCAAGGCTGGCTTATTAAGTATAATAGAGGAGTTGTTAGCTAAGCTGCAAATAGGCAAAAATCTACTTCTCTAAGTAGTGAATAAGCCGAGATAATAGCGGCTTCCAACGGCTCAAGAGAGGTAGCTTAGATGCTAAAGCTATTCGCCGACCTTAATATACAACTCGATCGATTACCTTATTTATAGCTCGATAATAAAGGAGCAAGATCTCTTACTAAGGAATGAAAATTTTTAGCAAAATCAAAGCATATCGACATCCGACACTTTTATATAAGGGACGATATAGTAGCTAAAGGCAAGATAATAGTAGCTTATATACCTAGAAACGATAATATGGCAGATTCTCTTACAAAAGCTCTGCTAGGACCGGCCTTTGAGAAATACAAGGGTTATATAGGCCTACCGGAGCGAAAATCGACAAAAGAAGGCTATATAAAGGGAGGAAACCTATAAAAGGAATATATATATGGAGGAGAAGCTATAGTATAGCTAAGTCAGAGGTACTCTTGTACTACAACGCACGTTTTTATACTGCAGGGCAGCTGAACTCCATATAAGGGAGACGTAGGCGCCATATACTAGAGAGTATATTATAGGAGTTAATAAGGCCTAAGACTATATAAAAAAAAAAAAAAAAGGTGGGGCTCTTTACTCTGAGTTCTATAGAGCTTTGTAGTAGGGGGCATGTTAGAAATATACAAAGTACGGAGATTACCGCACGGAGCGGAGGCTAAGGCTTAGTAAGCCTACGTAAGCCTACCTTATATATATACTACTTCAGCTTTCTAGAACTAGAATCTACACCTTTAGATTCTGTCAATAAGGCTAGATATCTCCTATATTATCGGCTAATTAGCATAGCATATGGCAACCCCTTTATAAGATCACCTCTAAGCTATAAAACCCCTTTTGCAATACCTATAAAAGACTGCCGAAGATGGAATTACATATAGAAAAGGCGAAGCAAATCAATTCGACGCTTATACAAATGCCACTTAGGCTATAGAGAACGATAGGAAGTCATTCTAAGGCTGGCTTATTAAGTATAATAGAGGAGTTATTAGCTAGGCTGCGAATAGGTAAAAATCTACTTCTTTAAGTAGTAAACAAGCCGAGATAATAGCGGCTTCTAATAGCTCGAGAGAGGTAGCTTAGATGCTAAAGCTATTCGCCGACCTTAATATACAACTTAATCGATTACCTTATTTATAGCTCGATAACAAAGGAGCGAGATCTCTTATTAAAGAACGAAAATTTTCAACTAAATCGAAGCATATCAACGTTCGATACTTTTATATAAGAGACGATATAGTAGCTAAAGGCAAGATAATAGTAGCTTATATACCTAGAAATGATAATATAGCAGATTCCTTTATAAAAGCTCTGCCAGGACCCGCTTTCGAAAAATACAAGGGTTATATAGGCCTACCAGAGCGAAAATCGATAAAAGAAGGCTATATAAAGGAAGGAAACCTATAAGAAGATCATATAAATGGAGGAAACCTATAGGAAGGCTATATATAGGGAGGAAATCTACAATACGACTATATAAAAGGGTGAAAAGCTATGATATAGCTAAGTCAGAGGTACTCTTATACTATAACGCACGTTTTTATACTGCGGGGCAGCTGAACTCCATATAAGGGAGACGTAGGCGCCATATACTAGAGAGTATATTGTAGGAGTTAATGAGGCCTAGACTATACAAAAAAAAAAAAAAAATGTGGGGCTCTTTACTCTGAGTTCTATAGAGCTTTGTAGTAGGGGGCATATTAGAAATATACAAGGTACAGAGATTACCGCACGGAGCGGAGGCTAAGGCTTGGTAAGCCTACCTTGTATATATACTACTTCAGCTCTCTAGAACTAGAATCTATACCTTCAGATTCTGTCAGATACAGCTCCTGAGCTAGCTGCCTCGCTAAGCAGTGTCTAAGAGGTTTGATCTTATCTTGAGTACATTATCTTTAACATTAACATGTTCTTTCATAGAGCCCCGTTGAGATCTCATCTGCAACACAACCAGCAAGGTCGTATCGCGATCTAGAGAGCTACTCGGTCTCAACTTGTTGCCAACAGTTATTATGGATCTCGAGCGGGTGGATCCCTCCTCGCTTAGTCCACAAATCACCGAATATCCCACTCAACTCATTTTGACTCTTTCACCATGACCAAACAGATCCCAATATCACGACGTCCAGAAGTTTTGACCAGATCCAAACGAGCCTCAGGATGGTCGCTCCGTCGACAAATGCAGCGCTTCCCGCGCTCGGCTCTAGCCGATTCATCTTCTTCACCGACTTTGACGGTACGATCACGCAGCAGGACAGCAACGACTTCATGATCGAGAAGTTTGGTGTCGGGCCGGCCGAGCGCAGACTGGTCTTCGACGACATCCTGTTCGGTCGACGAACATTCCGGGATGGTTTCAAGGAGCTCCTCGACGGGGTTGAACTCCCCTTTGACGAGTGCGTCGCCGCCTTGCTGCAGAGCATCACGCTCGACGAGGGCTTCCGCGAGTTCCATGCGTGGGCCAAGACCCACGGCATCCCAGTGGTGGTGCTGAGCGGCGGTATGGAGCCGATCATTCGGGCTCTGCTGGCGCACCTGCTGGGCGACGAGGAGGCGGCCAGCTTGCCTATCATGAGCAACGACGTTGCACCGCGGCCGGGGAAGAGCATCAATGATGCTGGGGGGTGGGAGATCACATATCGTGATGACAGGTAACGCCGGCGGACCCTTCGGTTGAGATCTGGCTCATCGCAATGCTAGCTCGTTCGGCCACGACAAGTCCTTGCACATCAAGCCCTACGCTGCGCTTCCGGAGAACGAGCGGCCCACTATGTTCTATGCCGGGGACGGCGTGTCGGACTTCTCTGCTGCGAAGGGCACAGATCTGCTCTTTGCTCGAGAAGGCTGCGGTAGGGTCCGACCGGTCGTCGTCGTCTCGGTTTTAAGCTGATATCGAGGCAGATCTTGTGACGTATTTGGAGAGAGAGAATGTTCCCTTCAAGAAGTTCCGTGACTTTTCCGAGATCTTGGCTGTTTTGAAAGACATTGTGTCGGGGAAAACAAGCGTGCACGATGTTGCTACTTCGAAGGCTTAGAGGGGTGTGGGCACGGTCGCTATGGTGGGAAGGGATTTCGTTGCCCGCATCTCCTGCATAGCTGTGTTTTCTATGAAGCCAGTACATTAATATGCATTCCAGGAGCCTGCGGCATCTAAGTATTAAAGCTTAGACCGAGAATTTCAGAGTGGGATATCATCTATACTTTCTACACAGTAGCCCTCACAAGAAGTCGCATTGTATTGCACAAAACTTCAAGTGGCTCATGGTTTGGGCTCGCAAACAATAAGAGACTCGTGCACGTTCCGCCCAGATGCTTTTTCACAGCCCTGGTCTTGTAGTGAACCAATCGATATATATTCCTACAAGATTGAGAGGCCGGCTTGGGGCATTTGCAGAGTTTGGTTCAACTTTAGACCAACCTAAGACCGAGTTCAGAGCCGAGAGGTCTCTTATTTGCGAAGTAGGAATTCTGTATGCATCGAAAGCCCGAGAAGCGATCGGGATTCCGGACGACAATAAACAAAGCCAGCGGTACTAAGAGTAAATCAGCATCTTTTTCAAGTAATTTCCTTCTAGTCGAAGACACAATCCCCCCCGAATAACCCCGTTACCACTGCACAGGCCAAACCAACTCAGGGCCGAGCCGCATATACCTGCGTTATAACGTTAACATGGGGGGCAGTCGGTTCGACGCTGAGAGCCTTGGCCTGTAGAGTATGTCGGAAAGATTTCAAGATATCTTAGACTCGGTGGAAGGACAAAGGCGCAGCTGAAAACGGGCGGCTGTGCCAGGCGGGTAGGCGACCAATCTCGCGCCGTGAAATACTACAGCCACTTCGAGGCTGTCCACTCCTGAGAGTACATATGAGCTCTCTATATAGAAGAAAATGCTGCGGGAGGTGCCATGTTTAGAACTCTTCGTGGATGCGGGAATCCGCGAGAGTTGTGCATTCTGTTATCTTATATTTCGTTTTACACTTTTTTCTTCAAAAAATCCTGTTATGAAGGACGTTGCTGAATGCTGTATTGCGCCGAATACTATATAGCGTAACAAGAGATGAATTCGAAATCAAATATGACTTGAAAAGGCACCCCATCATTGGAGGAAACCCTACTCGCGATACTGTGTATAGATTGCTCAAGGCTAAACAAGAAGGCATTCAGCACCACAGCCACTGCCAGGTCTGAGCGCCGTGTACGAGGTACCGAGTAACAAGATGCGTCGACAAAGTCTCCATTACGGAATATTATGGACTGACTCCGACGGCCCAAGGCGCAACATGGAGCTTTGCGCAGTTCGATCACAGGTGCTTAGGGATTACCTTGAGGTCTGGGATAAATTCTAGCCGAGTTGTTCGGTTTCTAGAGTCATCACCGCAGACTCCCTGGCTCTAGAACTCACCGGCAGAGAAGCATCGAGTTTGTAATGCCGGTTCGGCGGAATATGACATGCAGGCCTGATATGTGGAGGACGACAAGTCGCGACGGAGGGGAAGTAAAAATAGAAATGTCGCTAAGGAAATAAGCGAGTCACGCTAAGGAAAGGCCCCCAAAGGTCGCCCAGCTCGCCAACCTTCATTCTTCAACAGCCAGTGTTCAAACCGGCGGGGAGATCAGATCCAGACCCCAACGTGCTTCGATCCAACTTCCCAGATACTCTCCACATTTTGATATGCCGCGAGGTGCTGGGACATCGCGGGGCCAGCAGTAGCACCAGGCAAAGGGGCAACCTCCTCCCGGAGGCGACCTACGCGGAACCTGTGAGATGTGGCTCAGCATCCGCCATGGGTATAACCTCACCTCAGCCCCGAAACACACTTCCAGAGCCCTCGGAGGATGAAAGCTGACTGGTTCCGTCTTGGATTTCATGCTGGATCCTGCATTCACTGTCTAATGATGCTTTGGCCCCGGCCGGCTGGGATGCCCATTTCTCCCAGTGGGGGTGTGCCGACAGAGCCATTGCTCAACCTGCATCACAGCCTGCGGCACAGCTACGCAGATATCACAGACTCTCATAGATAGGACACGCTGCCCCCACATAAGAGCTGGACTCTCGTTCTCACTTTGTTGTCGCCGTCGTGTTTGTGTGGCTCCTTTTGGCGGTCTTGCATACAGTATCTTTCGTCATTTTATGGCCCCAGATATCTTTGCGATGCCGTCCTCGTCATTGCTGCTGTTACTTTCTTATACCTTCCGCCTTTTAAGTGCGCTTCCTTGGACCGGAGCCCAAAAAACAGATGTGTATAGGGAAGATACATGGTCCCCAAGGCCAACAGCTGTCACTGGTACCCCGGCGAATTTGCTCAAGAAGACCACGGTCGATGCGAGGGTCTGCGGCTGGATTGGAGGGGACCCGGCAATACCTGCTGTATGTTCAGCTGGATCTTTTTGTATATATGATACCATACATGCGGTTGTCGGATGTTGTGGAACCGATGGCCCTTGTACGTCGGGTGTCTATTCCAGCTGTGGTATGTTTGTCGCCTCCCCTCTTCTCTCCGATGGTATCAGAATCCAAGTCTTGGTATCCGGGATCCCGAAAACCATCCGAATCCTGGTACGTTGATGAAGATAAGGCTAAATGTATCAAAGTGGATAAAAACAGTGCAGGATGGGTGCCGAACGAGGGGCTGCAGGATAATGGAGTCTATACTTGGTACGCCGTTCGAGTCTTCCGGACGGAACCTGCTGATTTACTGACCATTGCAGCTCTGGCGGTGATGAATGTTATCGGAATACCTACCCTGGGGCCTACTATCAATATGGCTGCGGTGCGTCCGAGGACGCAACCTCGGTAGAGACCACTTACTCCGGTCAAGCCCCGGACATGCTTTTGCAAGTAGTGTTCACTGGCGTGAACTTCAGCCCGGTTACAGCGGCAACGAGCGCCATATCGCCCTCTCCAAGTAATGTTGTTTCGGTGTTGACATTGCCTTCGTCTACACTGCCTTTGTTACCATCGAGCTACAGTATCTCACGCAGCAGCACTAGTCACGGTTCGATTCCATCTACCACTCTGGGAACATTCAAATCAAGCAGCTCCACGGAAATTCCAAGCATCGCAGTGGCAGGGAAAGTGACTGCGACGTCAGCAGAAGCAACGAGTGCCTCGACTGATCCATCCGACAAGGGTCTCAATAAAGGGTCATTGATCGCTGCATGCATAGGAGGAATCCTCGGACTTGCAGCAATTGTTGGATTTGCTCTCTGGTTCGGTCGACGAAGAAGACAGCGAAAGGAAGCAAGAGCCCTATCGTTTGTAATCCAGCACCATGGTGGAAAGCCACAGAATCCTGGCCCGTTTCAACGGATTCGCCGTACCAGCCCGGACGATTTCAGCTCCAGGAAACCACCGCCGCAGGAAGCGGTATCAGCGATTACAGCCAGCCTTCCAGGAAGTGAGAATGAGGCCCAGCCGACTCAGCACGTGCCTCTATACGCCAGCATCCCTTCACAGCAATCCCCGCCCCTCTCACCATCTCGGCGACAGTCAGGAAGCAGTGCTGGCTTGGGGGCTCTCTACAACGGATACCCACCATCGCCAACGCGCAGATTGACACCTCAAGCTGCGTCCTTGGAGACCGAAGAATTTCCACAACGGCGCAGCAGCACCGCCCAAGCTGAGACAGATACCCATGCTCATGTCGGAGACCTCCCAACAGCCACTGCGGGAGCACCGATGCTACTCCGAGGTGGCAGCGGTGGATCTCCGCGGACCCGACGTCCAGACTGGAGCATCACGACAGAGGCCCTCCGCGCCCAACGGCCCCGAACATCTTCCATGCGCATCAAACCAGCTGGATGGTGCCCCCGTGGCCTGAGCGTGCGCGAACGCAGTGCGCAGATCGAGGCCAGCAATGGAGACAGCAGCCCAGAATGGATCGTTCCGCCTCGCAGCCCAATGAGGGAGAAATTTCTTGCGAGCGTGTCGGCTACAATAGCCGGCTCGGAGAGCTCTAGGGAGAGTGTGAGCGATGGCGTGCAGCGGTATCGCCTAGTCGACGAGGTTGTCGGTGAGGATGTCCCTATCCTGCGTAGTCCCGCGCAGTTCAGGCAGAACAGGACTCGTAGAGAATCCTCGAAGATGTGAGGTTTCGTTTGCGGCTGTTTCGCGTTCTCGTCTGAGTTGCGTCGGCATTCTGGCGTGGGTTTGCTTCGAGATAGGCGGCGCACTTGCTCAATTATACCCTTCTTACTACATTGAACTTAGCCTGCGGCACTCATTTATCCTCCCAATACAAACCGGTAGCTCAGTTCCGGCTCGGAATGAAAACTATTCCATTGTCTTGCTTGGAGTTGATGCCTGGTGGATTTCACCTCGAGTGAACAGCCGTCTTGACACTGTCCACATACCTGATTCTGGGCCCGAGAGACGAAACGAGTGGCTAGCGGTATGATTGCTGAGTGGTGCCAGCCCTACCCATCCAGCCAGGGCGAAGAGGTTCAATTCAGGGCGTGATGTCGCGGTCACCAGATCAGAGCTCACACGAGCCATCAAGCTCCGTGCTGTTTGGAACCAGACTCCCGATGGACGCTTACCCGGAAACACCTCATGAGCGTGGACCTCGACCTCGATCATACTCTCAAACTGCTTCCCGATGTCAATCAGAACAACCATCTTTCGCTTCAAAGGGGTCGCATACGATACTGCCTCCTCGGCAGGATACGACAGTCTGTATCGCCCGAACCTCGACCGAGTCCATCTGCTTCAATAGCACTCAGACGGCTGCTCCCCCACGCAGCTGGCGCGTGTCGATCCCTCTTCCACTGATCCTACACGTAGCCGGTCATCATTCAGTCACTTCGGCAGACGACTCCTAGCTCGTCCCACGAGGCACATCTCACCAGGAGCAAGGAGGGAATCTAACCCGGAACACCACCTCCTCCAATTCGGGCATTTAGCTCGTACCTCAGGGGGCTACGGCTTAAGTATTGGAGAGGATCTGACCTTCGGTCCACCGGCTCGCGAAGCGGCTGTTAGTCCTGGTGTTTGTTGCCTCTTTGAGGAAAAGACAACTCCAAGTTCACATTGGATTTCCCAGCCCTGCTAGAACCACGAGCCGCGCACCAGAGGCGGGAATCACAGGGCTCAATCGCTTTTTTTTCTAGGACCTGCTCTTTATCGTCACCGTGCGGCAAGCGGAGGTCTTTTATATGCTACTGCCAAGATTACCGCACGAGGAGATAGTCACAGGTTTCTCGTGCTCCAGCCAAGGCTGTTGCAGCCGTGCTGTAGTTGAGCAAAAGCAGAGTGCTCTTGGGTTTACCAGTGTAGCTCAGCGTGCGGGTAATGCTTCTGGCCGTTCAGGCCCCTCCAGACACTCACCCCATGTGGCGTTTCTATGCGTAATTCTCGGCTTGCGGCGTAGGGCATCGGAGCCGTGCATTTCGGGACTTGGACTGGCTGATCAACTCGTGAGAACAGCCGACCCCTGTGGATTTACAGATCATCAGAACCATCCACGGGACTTTATCGTCAAGAGGAAAGAGGGCGGTGCGTTATCAACAAAGCGCATATGAAAGTCGAATATGGTTTACGCGAACCAAGGGGATCGTCATCTCAAACCCTCAAAGCACGCATGGTCTGGCTAGCAAGCGTGGCGCGTGCTGTTTTGAAAGGGAGAGTCATCGTGAGACCAGTGGATTTTACCTGTTCCTGAGCATATGCGACGAGGCTATCAACGCTTGCATCTTTGAGATAAGAACGGACGAGGCTGCATATGTCGCTTGGTCCCAAGGGCTTGAGCTGTATCCTGCTCGAGTACGCCGAGATGGTTGCTACTCTGGGCGAAGGGAGTTCGTTATCCAGGGATTGCACTTCTGAGCTCATTTTTTCGAAAGAAAAAAGTAAAAAAATAATAGGAAAACCTGGGAATCCGTTCGGCAGGGAGAGATTGGAGAACGGGAGGTATCGCCGTCGCGGCCCTTGCTGCTGTCAAGAGCACAATCCCGTCAAGGTCGCGTCCCGCCGAGCGGATGTCGCTTCTGGTTCCACGCAATCCCACGATCGGTAGCATCGAGAGAACCGCCATCTAGCTGGCAGGAGCATGTAGCGCGGGAGACGACCTGTTGCTGCAATCTGGCCCAGCGGCTGCTCACAGCCGCCGATGCCAGCTATCTCTACAACAGCTGGTCGTCTCAAGAACCCACCCTTGCAGTATTCTGTCTCCTTGCAGTTATCTTGAGGGGGAGAAACGGTTCGAGATGAGGTGTTTGCACCGGTGTTTGGGGAGCTGAGTAACAACGTAAGCAATTGAGAACTCTCGATACGTGGTACCGATCTCCTTGCACTGAGACATGTCGCACTGCCTGCGGCAAAACTCGACGGTTGTTCGCAGCTCTCGCCAGGTACTACGGTCTGGGCGCGAGTGGATATAAACCATCAGGTGAAAACGGTACCGGCTTGGTCCCACGGGAAAGATGTAAACAAGCGTGGACTCAGACTCCAGACTCGATTGTTCCTGAGAAGAAGGCTGATGAACAGATCCAGCCAAGCAAAGGGAGCAGTTACTGTTGGAATATACACGGATTGGGTTGACGTAATCGTACCTTGTATATTACTCCTGCAGCTCCATAGAACTCAGAATCTACACCTTTAGATTCTATCATATAACGTGTGTAACTGACAGAATCTAAAGGTATATGTTCTGAGTTCTATGGAGCTGCAGGAGTATATATACAAGGTATGATTACATTAGCCTTAATCTCCAATCCTTGTATATTCTAACATTATATACCCCTTGAAAGCGAGCCAGGTAAGACCCAGCCGCGAACTCGAAAGGCAAACAGCCAATCCTGCATGGCAGGATGTCGCCAGCCGGTAGCAGCACGACTACCAGACAGAATGCCCAAATGCGATTCCGCATGCAAGGCCTGTTGGAGAAAGCCTCGCTGACGAGAATCCCTGGCCAGATTGCGAGAAGTTTGGATAGGACCAGCGCGCAAGCATCTTCTCTCTACCAAACGCAAGGATAATTTTAGAATTAACAAATATAATAGAGTAGAGTACTTAATAGCGACGTCGCAAAGCAGACAACCAGCCCAAACAAGGCGAGCGGGCGGGCAAAAGAACCGCCGACGTCGTATTCCACTCACCAGTCACCGGCGAGCGAGCCATCTATTGACTCGCCAGAATCCAACGCAGTTGGGAGCGAGCAGCGAGCAGCGAGCCGTCGCAGAAGGCTTGACTTGGCTCGTCCATAACCACGAGCTATTCTGCGGATCCGATCAGCTGCCCGCAGCAAGAGAGTGGGTGAAGGCGCATCTCTGCCAATCCAATGCACACGTCTATTGATTCCTGACCAGAGCAGACCCGCTTCCAGGACCGACTTGAGAGAGCATGATCTTCTGGGAATGGGGATGGGGATTTGCTATTTAAGCAGTCTTCCTGTTGGACCTGCCCACAGTGCAGAGCCGCGATCCTGAGAGAAGAAAAAACACGGTGTGCGGGTTGGCCAGCACAAGGATCGTGGGTTTGGTCGGTGTCATGTAATCGGAGAATGTGCGATCGATTCTAATCGAGACGTGATAGTGGGATGGTAGGACGGGTCAAGCGATGCGAGACACGAGTGAAGCTGCTTTGCATCCGTTTGTGCTGTCATTTCCACGCGACTCTCGTCGCCAGGCTGGTGCTGGTTCGCAGGCTGATGAGAGCGTCGTAGCAAACCGCCGACTCGGCCATTCAAGGCAGATATGGACCGACGCAAGAGCCAATAGTCAAAAGAAGGGATCCAGACGAGAACCCCGTCAAGTGAAAGGAGATGCGAGGCCGAGGCGAGAACCAATGCTCTTCTGTTCGATGCAAAACCCAGTAAGGCGCTTAGATGTACCAGAGACAGCCTCCTTAGTTTTCAACTCACGAGCGCCATCGCTTCTGGTATGCGCTCGAAAGATGGCGGATGAGAGACGGCAAGGAACAAATCAAATGCCGAGATCTGCTTCCAAGACCAGATGATGGTGGGAATGACTTGCCTGGCAGAACGTGCTGGAGCAGGATTGTTGTCGTGGTCGTCTCCGCTGCCATTTCCCTGTATCGATCATCTTCACGCGGGGAAGAACTCGTGACACGGCGACAATGATGGGCCACTCCCGATCAGCCAGACACAAGACGGCTCAGTTCCTCTCTAGATATCGTTCTCTTCTGCTTGCAATATCTTATGCACATATCCTCTTTGCTTTTCCACCTTGCTCCGTGCAGGATGGAATTCTAGGGACCTATCTACTCTTAGCCTCGCCAGGCGAGGGGTGTTCGAAAAACAAAATGAGCAAGCAGGCGGGTGATGGAGTTACGCATGCGCAAGTGTAACGGGCACTACCGCGGAACGTGGAGTCAGATCTGTGATGGTATTAATATCTGGCTTCTGCGGTCAGAGTCATACTCTGGCTCCAGCTCTAGATTGAAACGTATAGTCTTAGCGGTCCCTCGCATCAGTTGAGAACATGGCTGATGACTCGCAAAGCCATCTAGCATAGAGAAGATGTAATCCAATTCCAGCGAAAGAGATGCGCAGAAAATTTCGAATCGTACACGGCAGCCGACACGAGAAGAGTAAAACATGCAAAGTGAAGAAACTTCAACCAGACCTCACTCATACAGAGTACCCCGGCGGCACCACCCGGCCTCCGACCTCGAATCTCGAGCCGAGGGGCTCGCTGGCCCGAGAGAAGAGCAAAAGCTCGGTCGTTAGACCATTCCCCAGAGTGGCCGTGGCATCTCCTCCACCTCTCCACGAGCGTCTCCTCGCCCGCTCCTCATCCCCACAAAAGCGACTCTCTTCGCCGGGCTTCCCTGGGTCTCGCTCCAGCTCACTAATCCATAGTAGCCGGCGAGGCTATGCACCAGCCACCTCGCAAAGCCACCCTCGGGACTGCCCGCCAGACCTTCATAGACGATCTTTTCGCGCTGCAGCTCTTCCTCCATGACATCCTTGACCTCGTCACTCATGGTGATACCCCTGCCGGAAGCATCGCGGCCAATGAAGACGATTTCCTCGTCTTCAGAATCCATGTCCTCCGGTTGATCGCCCGCCTGAGCGCGCTGTCGTTGTCGGGTTTCAAATCCCCGGACAAAGGTGCGGATCTCGAGCTCGAGTTCCTGGAGCAGCGTCTTTGCACCCTTGCTCTTCTTCAGCTTGGTCTTGAGATCTGAAGGGACGCGGCCGCGCTCTTCGACGATGCCGGCTCGTTTGGCGGGGGCAGAGGCCTTGAGGGCCGAGAGCTCGTCGGCACGGTGGCGGAGACCGGCGTCCCACAATGGGGCCAGGTAGTAGGGGATGTGGTTCACGCGGTGAGTGGCCACAGGGGCCCAATCAGAGGGCAAGGGAGGTTGTGCGTTGGGGACGTGGAGGAGGCGGTCTGTTGTTGTTGTTGTTGTTTGTCAGCCAAGATCAAGATCCACTTCCTGCACTCCCCCCGTCCAAATGCCATGACTTCCAGGTTGTCCACTTCGCTCCATGTCATCAATTTCCTGATCCACATGCAACCCCGGATTTCCCAAGCCGTGTGGAGTCCCCTGCCGCCCCAACACCAGCGATGAAAGGGGGTTGGACGTGCACCTACCATTCTCCCACCTCTGCCTTCGACGGCTCCCCTCCTTGCCCTTCAGCAGTGCCTCTCGCCTCTTCATACTGTCCCTCCGCTCCTTCTTTTTCTTCTCGGCCCCGACCATCCTTGGACGCATGTCCACCTCATCCTCAAGCGGGATGTTCAATGTCACCCCCGTCCCGCCTGCGGGTGGCGAGATCGAGAGGGCGGCGAGAGAAGAGGTCGCGGCCCAGGTGGGTATGTCTACGGGCTGAACTGCTTCGGCGGCGGCTGGCGGCGACGCGGAGGTGGTTGTTTGCTGCTGAGGAGGAGGGACGGCCGAGTAGATGGCCATCTTGGAGTGATGCTCTGTGCTGTTGTGCCGATGTTAGGCTCTGCTGGGTCTTGCTGGCGATGGAAGGGCGTTGAGCAACGGTGTCGGCACTGGTCGCTCGAGGGAGATAGCTGGCTTCGTATATAGAGCTCTTTCACCTGGTCAAGCTGTCTCGATCACAGGCTGCGTAGTGACGGGGAGCGATTCGGTTTTGGAGGCGAAGCTCGAGATGACCCTTGGCGATGAGGATGAAGACGAGGACAGGATGCGTATATTCTCTGCCGGGAGAGCAATGGTGTCGAGACGGAGAAGGGAGAAGGGAGAAGGGGAGATCGCCGGGGGAGCACGGGCGATCTGCGTTGCGAGAACCGCCGGGTCGGGTCAATGCGCGGTGGTGAAGAGCCGGCCAGTCGGCAACACGTGACATGTGAATGACTAAGGCAACCGATGCGGAGCATGACCGTCCGTCTTCTCCTTTTTTCCCTGGAACTCCTCTTCTTCCCCACGTGATGAGCAGGTGGGAGAAAGCGGTACATTCCAGCGAGTGGCGCGGATCAACGGGGAGATCTTGTGGCGGGCCATGCAAACTTGATCTACCGCAGTGAGACCGTCACGGGATCTGAGGTAAGCAGACGATCCCACCTGATAAGAATCTGTTGGTATCGCATGAGGATGATGGTGCGCACAGCGATGAAGCTGGTCGAATACGTGGTGTTGTATTCGGTGATGAAGCTGGTCGAATACGTGGTGTTGTATTCGGTGTTGTCGAGCTTGTCCCTCCAAGCCATGCGCGGAGAGCGAGGAGTAGATCACCGGAGCTAGTACCCAGCCATGCCAAGCCGTCCAAAGTGAACGTCTCGTCACATGATCCGCATGTGACGAGTATTCCGACCGAATCCCAGGCCCGCCCCGCATTCCACCACGCAGCAACATGGCTCGAATCTGGCTGGCAAAGTCGCCGTCACCTCGCAACATCCGCTCCCCGCGGCTGATGGAGAAACGACAACACGCGATCTGCTGCACTGCTGCAAATGCACTCCGACGACGATCCCGTCTCTCCCGTCGACAGATTCAAGAGAAGCCAGCCCGAGCTGGCTCGGGCCGGCCCTGCGTCTCGACTCCCACGAGACGAAAGCATCGCCATCTCACCTGTTCTATTGCCGCTACCGGTCTCCTCGATGGACCGGTGGCAGTCGTCAATCACGGTGGTATGCGTACCACGTCCCACATTTCGGCTGCTGTCTCTGAGGGCTCCCCTCCGCTACGTGTGCAGCATGGGACAGGGAAGGACGCGTTCCAGCCATCAGATACAGATTCCTCCTCTGTCAAGTAGAGTTTGGGAACACCAGTCTTGGAGCATTTGTATATAGTATATATAGCCAAGTAGAGTTTGGGAACACCAGTCTTAGAGCATTTGTACATAGTATATATAGCCAAGTATAGTTTGGAACACCAGTCTTAGAGCATTTGTACATGGTATATACAGCCAAGTAGAGTTTTGGAACACCAGTCTCGGAGCATTTGTACATGGTATATACAGCCAAGTAGAGTTTTGGAACACCAGTCTCGGAGCATTTGTACATGGTATATACCGCCAAGTAGGAAATTAAAAAGTCTCTTTTGGCGAGAGCTTGGCAATATCTCCTGAGCTTCCTCCTGCTTCCGAGGGGGCTTTGCAGATGTCCATGTATTCTCTATCCTCGAGAACCATCGCGTAGCTGGCCTTCTCCCTTCCAGGTTCTGTCGCGCGGGTCCCGGTAGGCTTCGAACCACCGGGTGGGGATCTGCCGAGTTCAGACCCGTCGTCTCCATTGCATACAGATTCAACCTGTGCCGCTGGTGAGTGACAGAACCGAGAGAAGAGCGGGGCGTATTCTGCTCAGCACGGCTCTTGGTTCCGGGTCCTACGTCCTCATGGTTCGAAGCATGGCGCATGCAAAGTCCATGTCGGTGTCCAAGGATGAGAATTGCGTTTGCAAAGTCCATGTCGGTGTCCAAGGATGAGAATTGCGCATGCAAAGTCCATGTCGGCGGCCAAGGATGGGGGAAAGGGAGAGGCTGCACGTCACGCAGGGGGATCGTTGCTTCGAGCTGACGCTGAGGTCGGAGCATCCTGGGCGTTCTTCCTACGCAGCCCCGGCCTCTTGAATCTTGCAAGTCATGAGACTTCCGTTGAGTTTTTTTTTTTTCCCTCTTCGCGTACGATGGATCGAAACCCGGGCCCCGAGTAGGAGTTCGAGCCAGATAGACCCGCAAGCGAGGCGGATCACACGCCGTGAAGCGATCGCAACAACAGTGGGATTGTATTCTGCTTGTCCTTTGCACGAGGCCGCTGCGGCGTTTGATGAGTCGAGGCGGCAGATGGCAGCAAAGGGTCCCCCTACGCCCGACGCAACATCTGGGAACATTCGGCCGGTCAAGGCGCCGGCGAGGCAACTCGAGCGCAGCAGAACCTTAAAACCCGACGGGAGGACTCCTCTTCCTCCTCTCCCGAGGACGACGGGGCACAAAGCAGGGCGGCGACCCACTGGGAAGGGCAGATACCGACCACTCAGGGACGCCGCCGAACGCTTCGGAGCTTGACGTTGGGAACGCCCTCAAGGTTCGGAGGCTTGAGATGGGTTTTCGACCTTGATTTCCTTGGTTCCCCGGGACGGAGGATCGGATTCCTAGTTGCTGAACTTCTTGCATTGGATCTCCCGAGCATGTTTTTCTTCCCCGGGTAGTGGCATCCTGCAACTCGGTATTCGGGTCTCTATCCACCGTGCTCGGAAGAAAGAGAGAAGAGGGCTTGTTGGTTCTTTGACGGCTAGAAGGCTCCCGATCGATATCTGAGATTAGGTTTCTCTGTCTTCTCGCAGAAGGGCGGATCGTCACTAGGCCACCCAGCTCCTGCTCTCTCTCTCTCTCTCTCTCTCTCCCTCTCTCCCTCTCTCTCCCCCTCTGGCTCGAAGACGGCGTAAGTGAGCGATTATCCTCCACGATTGAAGTCTCCGTTAGCAAAAAAAGTATATGCTGGTTGATTCAACCAGCGCTTCCGAAGCCATTTTCCTTCGTCGAGCCAAGGTAGCTCGGGCAGCGGCCGAGCCTTGGTACTAGGCAGGGTGCCCTCAGGATTCGAGCTTTACACGGTCCGGGAATGTTGCAGAGCTTCCCACACACGGTCGTGCTCTGCAAAGTGGCGGCCGTGAGAGGTGGAGGGGTGACGAGCAGGCTCGAACCCTGCGTGTCTGGGAGAGCGAGAGGGGGAGGACTGGGGACAGAGATTCTGCGCCCAACTTTGCCCGCACTCCGTCCCTCGTCAAACAGTCAGCACCGGCGGCATGGCCGGGGGCGGCGACAGCCACCCCGTTCCCCCGTCGCCGGCCAGACCAGACGCCCGGCGTGTCAACTCCACGGTCCCTGGGGAGGTGTGCACGTCTCGGGACATTCTCGTGCGAGGAAGTCTGGGCCTGCAGCGACGTAGGAGAGGAGAGGCTTGATAGAGAGATGATCGAGCACGCTAAGGACGACTGGATATCATATTGGGCCGAGCAGCATCAACAGACTTTCTCCTGGGTCCGCTTCACATGCGCTACCGCTTCTTGTTGCGGCGAGGCAGATTCGGACGGGCTCGCGCCATGTCCGGATGGTGCCCATATAAGCCGTGCGGCCCTCGAAGGTCGGTGGGGAGGCGGGCAGACCGGTCCTCGTCGCGCGCCTCTCGACCAAGCTCTCCCATCTCCTGCGACGAGTCGGCTGCGCGTTGAAGCACGAGCACGAGCACGAGAATCAGCATCAGCATCCCCCCCCCCCCCCCAAATCAACCATCATGGTCCCAGAGGAGCCGCTCGACTACGACGTGCTCATCATCGGCGCCGGCCTCTCGGGCATGTACTCGCTCATCCGGATGCGCGAGCTCGGCCTGCGGACCCGGGTGATCGAGGCCGGCAGCCGGGTCGGCGGCACGTGGTACTGGAACCGGTACCCGGGCGCGCGCTTCGACTCGGAGAGCGTGTCGTACGGCTTCTCCTTCTCCCCCGAACTGCTGGCCGAGTGGCGGTGGACCGAGCGCTTCGCGGGCCAGCCCGAGACGGAGCGGTACTGCCAGTTCGTCAGCGCCAAGTTCGACCTGGGCCGGGATATCACGTTCGACTGCCGGGTCCGCGCGGCCCGCTTCCGGGCCGGCAGCCGGTCGTGGGAGGTGACGGCGGCCGGCGGCGCCCGCTTCACCGCGCGCTTCCTCCTCACGGCCCTCGGCCCGCTGACGGCGGCCACGCTGCCCGACGTGCCGGGCGTGCACGACTTCGCCGGCCCGGCCTTCCACACGTCGCGGTGGCCGGCCGGCGTCGAGCTGGCCGGCAAGCGGGTGGCGGTCATGGGCACCGGGGCCACGGGCATCCAGACCATCCAGACGATCGCGCCCGTCGTGGCCCACCTGACGGTGATCCAGCGGCAGCCCAACTGGGCCAAGCCGCTGCACAACGGCCCCATCTCGGCCGCGGAGATGGCGCGGGTGCGCCGGGAGTACGGGCGCATCTTCCAGCGCTGCGCCGAGACGTCCAACGGCTTCGTGCACGGCGCGCTGGCCGACCCGCGCCGCACGGTCGAGGTGCCGCGGGCGGAGCGCGAGGCCTTCTGGGAGCGGCTGTACGCGGAGCCCGGCTTCGGCTTCGTCCTGTCCAACTACCGCGACATCCACACGGACCGGGAGGCCAACGCGCTGCTCAGCGCCTTCGCGGCGGCCAAGATCCGGGCCCGCGTGCGCGACCCCGCGACGGCGGCCCGGCTGATCCCGCGCAACCACGGGGTGGGGACGAAGCGGCTGCCGCTGGAGAGCGGCTACTACGAGGTCTTCAACCTGCCGCACGTCGAGCTGGTCGACCTGCGCGACACGCCGCTCGAGCGCGTCACGGCGCGCGGCATCCGCACGACGGCCGGCGAGCACGCCGTCGACGTGCTCATCTACGCCACCGGCTTCGACGCCATCACGGGCGCCTTCGACGCCATCGCCTTCGCCGGCGTCGGCGGCGCGACGCTGCGGGAGCGGTGGCGGGCCGGCCCGCAGACCTACCTCGGCATGACGGTGCCGGACTTCCCCAACCTGTTCATGATCATGGGCCCGCACCAGGCCATGGGCAACATCCCGCCGAGCATCGAGTACGCGGTCGGGTGGGTGGCCGCGCTGCTGCGCCACTGCCGCGCGCGCGGGGTCACGTGGGTCGAGCCGACCGCCGCGCAGGCGCGCGAGTGGCACGCGCACGTGCAGGACTGCGCCGCCGGCCTGCTGGCGAACCAGGTCGACTCGTGGATGACGGGCGTCAACCGGAACGTGGCCGGGCGGCAGAAGCGGATCATCATGCGGTACCAGGGCGGCATCCTGGTGTTCCGACGGTACTGCGACCAGGTGGCGGCGGACCAGTACCGGCAGATGAAGCTGGAGTGAGGGGNGCCGGAGGATGAGCCCCGGGCCGGGGAGCGGGCCGGGGAGCTTTCGGGCCGGGGAGATTTCGGGAAAGGGGAATGTGGGCGAGTGCGACGACGCCTCGTCATGGGGAGGGTGACCTCTCCAGCCTGCGCGTGGCGGGTGGGAGTGAGAAGGAACCGGGAGGGCGCCCGCTCGTGAGGAATCGCGCCCCCCCTGTGGTCTGTTATCGTAGGACTAGCAACTGCCATGCCCGCCATACCCGCTATACCCGCTATACCCGCTATGCCCGCCGCTCCCGCCGTTCCCGCCGTCCCCGCCCCCCGACGCCAGACGTGACGTGTCGCGCGCGCTCTGCCTCTTGGCGTGCTGGCCAAGGGCGCTCTCCCGATTTGGCATCATCTGCATTAGAGACGGATCGTTGCCCTTTCGCGTATTGCAGGTCCTAGGTCAGCGATTACGAGCCTAGGGGGGTGAGTGGAAAGGTCATTCTCGGGGACGCACGTGCACTGCCGAGGCCTTGGCTGGGGCTTTGGATGTGTGTGTGTGTAGAGTATATGTATATATACATAAATATACATCTACTATTACTCTCATATCCGGTGAGTGTGTGCATAGCTAAAGCTTTCTCGAATCCATTGGATGATATCCGTATGTAAAAAGCTTGCTCACGAAGCTACTCAAGAGCGCAGAGTAAAGATGATATTGCCAAGCCTTCTAGATCATATGACTGATCATATGACTGATCATATGACCTGTATGCCCATATATATACATATAAATATACATATAAATATACATATATACATACATACATATACATATATACATACATATATATACATACATATATATACATACATATATATACATATATATATATACATATATATACATACAATAAATATATACACATACACATATACAGATACATATACGATTACATGTATATAAACATATATATATGTATATACACATATGTATACATACTCGTATGCATACACACATATATATACATACTCGTATGCATATACATGTATATATACATATATTTATGTATACACATACACATATGTATACACATTTATATACACACATATACACATTCATACACACACACACACACACACCTGCTACCTACCCGCAACCCACCCGTCCTGCTCGAGATCTGCAGTGGCCTGTCACAAATGGCTCCCGCCAGACCAGGGATGCCGACACCGACCCGTCCCCGCCGGCGAGTGCCTCCAGGTGCGCCCGTGGTCACGAGATGCCAAAGTCTATTCTATTACTACCAAGGGGAGACTCGCTACGGTGACATCCGGCGGCCTCGCGGGCACGAGATCTCGAGAGCCGGCCGATCTCTTCCCCCGAGTCCGTCTCCGGGGCCGCGCGGGCCCGACCCGAGCAGGAGCCGCGCTCGCCCGGTCTCCTACGGGGTGTACTCGAACCCCTCCACGCCCTCCAGCGGTCCGATCTTCCCCTCCCGGAGCTGGCGGTTCTGAGATTTCATGTACCACGTCATGCCCAGCACACAGGGCACAATCGAGATATTCAGTCCGATCGAAGTCCTAGATGACGCCGGCGTCAGTCGGCGCACCATCGGCGGCGGGGGAGGATGCAGAGGGAGACGTACCACATGCCCGGGAGATATGTCTGTGTGGGGGAGGGAGAGAGGTTAGCTCGGCCTGTACCGCGGAGAGGGAGCTACACGTACGGGGGCGTCCTGAGACCGGAAGATGGTGCTCCCCGCAATGCCCCCGATGGCGCCCGCGAAGACGAGGGCCACGGCCGACATGGACCGCTTCTCGGGGTTGGCAATCTGGGTCTGCGCATAGGAGTGGAGGAAGGCCCTGCGCGTGCAGGCGGTTAGGAAGATCACCAGGCTCCGCGGCTCGAGGGAGCACTCACGCATTGTTCTGGACGCCCAGCACCGTGATGAAGATCCTGTGACCGACGTCAGGACTCGATGCGCGATGGCCATCTTGCAACGGGGCGACTGCCTTACCCGAAGAGCCGCACGCCCGGCGGCTTGGCTTCGTTGATGATGACGAGTCCCACGACCCTGGTGCACGTTAGCTGCGAGGCGGAGCGACGTGCCGGGCGGCCTTACCCGGCGAGGGTCTGGAATAAGATGATCCTGAGAGCGGACGTCAGTAGCGGTGCGGAAGACGATCCCGGAGAAGCGCAGCGACGACTTACGGCCAGCGGGTACGGTACTTGTCGGACAGCCAGGCCAGACCGACGCCGCCTATGATGGCAAAGAACTGTCTCCGTGTTAGGTGGGGGGAGGTCTCTTCCGAGAGAGGCACATCCAGCGGAGACTCACATACGGCGTGCTGATGAGCACGAGCGAGATGGTGTACTCGAACCCGAGGCCGCCGGTCAAGATGAGGGGGAAGAAGAAGTTGATGGAGTAGGCGCTCGACGACGTCGCAAAGTACATCCACGACCTGGGGCGAGGTGTCAGCATCGGAGCCTCTCTGCGGCGCGCGGGGGGGGAGGGGGGGATTACATGACGAGGATCTTGATATCCAGCAGATGCTTCACGGACTCCAAGGTGGTAGATGCTTTCCACTCGCCCTCGCCGCGGTCGCGAGTCAGACGCGCTCGGGCGATGAACCTCTCGCGGTCGGTGAGCCAGGTTGCTTTCTCGGCGACTAGGGGCGGGATCAGCCTGGGGATGGTAGAGGACGAGACGAGACGAGACTTACACTGCGGGACCGCGAAGAGACAGGCGACGCCGGCCAGCACGGTGACGATGCCCTCGACGATGTAGATCCAGCGCCAGCCTTGTGCGTAGATTCCGTCCCCGACACGGATGTTCTGGAGGCCGTTTGCAATCTGGAGTGGTGTCAGCGCGATGGGCCGAGAGCCGAGGTCAGCGAAGAGGGGGGAAAGGAAGAAAGAAAAAGAATGAAAAATTGAAAGAATGAGAGAGAGAGAGAGAGA
>JAENRP010000391.1:0-36609 GCA_024741835.1 Diplocarpon mali | reverse complement strand
TTAAGCTATAACGCAGGGAATCATACCTCCTACGAAATATAGTAAAGCAAGGAATCATACCTTTTGCAGTACCAAAGGGGTTATAAAGCAAGGAATCATACCTCTTGCAATATAGGTTAGCTAAATAGGGAATCATACCTCCTATTCGCCGATTGCTCGCCTTTTACTATAAGTCTCATTCAACTTCCTACTAATAGTTATAGCGCAAGTGCTTTCTAAAGGAAGTTAATAATCTATTATCGGTCTATCTAAGGCTTATAACCTATTAAGCTTAAGTAAGTCGGCGCAGTAGGTATAGGAAACTTCTAGAGGTCGATAATCAATATATTAATAAGAGTTAAGGAAGGAAGGTTACCCCTTTCTTACCTATAGCTATATACGTATCAACATCCTATTGACTAAGCAGTAGGGTCATATAACAATACATCGGAGTGATAGCTGTATCACCTATCTCAACAGACTTACGCATTTTCTCTTAAGCGCGTTTTATATTACCTTTTGCTACCTTTTAAGCTGAGTGCATCCTCTTTGCTATTAGCCTAGCCTCTACTTAGTTTAATCTCTCCTATAGGCTGGAAGGTTTTAAAGAGATCTAATCCCAACTTATCTAAGGTATAACTCTATACTTAAGCTAATATAAGGTTATACTAATAGAAGTATAAAGGAGGATAAATTGCGCACAATCTATTAATAAAATTAGCTTATTTTAATTATCTTAATAGTAATTAATAAAAGGCTATAGCCTTAAATTAATATACTTATTTATAATCTCCGTTTAACTATTAGTCTCTTTATAATATGCTATAAAGAGTTTAATCTTAATACTAATAATATAGTAGAACTCTCTTTAAAATGAGGAGACGAATTGGGGGCCTTGGTCTAAGGTAATTGTCTTTAGAGTATAGCTAAATTGATATATCTATTAAATAAATAATCGGGCAGTTTGTTACGACTTGCTCTGGAGCGTATAGTGGGTCGAGAATCGAACGCTGACTGTATTACCTCAAGAGGTACGCTATATAATTAAGAAGAAAAGATGAAGAAGAAGAGAGAGTCTCTAGTAGAGCTCCTTCAGAATAAGTACAAGTGCTTTACTAGCGTATACGTAATCTAGCCACCTTGCTACCTTAGCGTACACCTGACTTCGATACGTAATATAACCGTTTATATAATATGTATATAATGCGGCCGTAATACTACCCCTTCCCTTTGAAAAACTGCGCCTGCGCAGTTATATCTATAGGCGTATTATCCTTTAAGTCCTTATAATCGTTAACTGTCGTGCAGAATGGGCGGAGTCTCCACTTATTCTAAAGACCCTCCACGTGACTCTGCTGAGTCATAGACTTTCCCTTTTCTTTCCGAAGTCTCCTTACCATATATATATTAGATAATAATATAATTAATCATCTTCTCCTATATTAGCGAGCCTCCTAAGCGACCTAATAAAGGCCCTCCAGCCGACTGTACTATAGTTATAAGCCCTATAAGCACTTTAATATGCTTTCTCTTTGTATACAACCGGCTAAAGGGCCCTTTAAGCTCTTAACCGACTTTTCGAGTACTTATAACAATTTAAAGGACCTTTATTTTCAATTAATAAATCTCTAATTTCCGATCGAACCTTATTTGCAAACTTTATTTATATACCTAACCTTTTTACTAAACTCTATTTAATATATCTAACTCTTTGAGCATCTCTGAGCCTTACTTTAACACTTTTGCCTTTTAGGTAAAGTGGTTTAGTAAATATATATTCTTTGCGAAGCTTTATAATATTACCATTTTTACTAATCTAAGACTCCTATTTAAGTCAATTATAAAGACCGAGCCTTAAGCTCCCTTTATATAGGAGCTTAAGGAATTGGAAACGGCTAACCTTTGCATAGTATACGCAAGGTTATATAAAGAGTATATAGCGACTCTATCTAAATAGATTTACGCCCGCTTTCCCTTAGGAGATCTATTAAAAGCTCCTTTTCTATAGGCGTCTTATAAGGATATTAAGGATAAATATAAAATCCTAATAAAGGAGTACTATATATATAAGGAAACTTGGAAGACCTAATGCAAATACTATAAATTACTTTTAAAATAGGTCTCTAAGACCGTCGATAGAACGCTCCTAGCTTCTGCGATGGCCTAAGTATAAATCCAAGCTAAGAAGCTCTCTTCCTTAATACCTAATAGAGATACTCTTATAAGTGGAACTACTGCTAATAACCTATAAGCTATTTTAGTAAATTAGCAACTCTTACTCTAAGGCCTAGTATCTATTTTAAAGCGTGATATTGCGCCTTCTGATGAGGCTATTTAGTCTTAGATAAGGCTTTAGTATTGCGATGTACTATATTAAGGCAAGACTAGGAGAACTAATACTTAGCAGTAGATCTAAGAGTAATAGGAGGCGTACCGCTTAATAGAATAATATAATCTCCTTAAGATTAAAGGGAGATTAGGAGTTATTAACTTTTTAAATTTAATTGTAATAAAGATTAATCTAAGTTGGGCGACTCACTTAAAGGAGGAAATCATTACTAATAAGCAGATAGGAACCCTATATAAGTATAATCTAATATAGCTAAGCCGCGCTTTAGCAGGCATTGAATCTAATAGAGCGATTGATAATAAAGGGCTAGTAGTTTTTACTACTTAAGAGTCTCTCTTAAATGCCGAAACCCTTTCGCAGGCTCTAGCAAGCAGCTCTTAAAATCGCTTTATAAGCTTTAAAAGGGAGATTAAGCCTAAGTGCCCTTATAAAGGCTCTAAAAATCACTATTAAAAGCCCTAGGACTATTGGAAACTATTATATACTATAGATAGGCATAAGGAAAATATAAAGGTTCTCCTTTTGCAAGAGGAGGTCTTACGAATATAAAAGGCGTTAAACGCAGGAGACTAGTTCAAGGGTCTTTAAGCATAGCTTAAGGAGAATGATATTGCGGTAATAGCGATTAATAAATTCAAAGGAAAGGCTTTAGCCTTTAAGGAGGATAGTTCAGGCAAAAGGGAGAACTTACTAGTCTTTATAATAATAGATCCCTTTGCCTTTAATGCTTTTGAAGAATCGTTTAATATCTACTACCTCTTTAAGCTAGAACGCCACCCGCTTTCTTTAAGTATACTCCTTAACAATTGCGCAGCTACTTATATTATTAATTCGAAGGATTTACTTATCGCAGGCACCTTTAAGCCTTTTGGCGACTTATAGTAAAGTATTAAAGTAGGTACCTTAAGACTCCTAATCATTAGGAGAGGTAATAGATATATAGCAGACTCTCTTCTATAGTATAACGGCTCTCTTATAAGGATAAAGCTTTGCAATATTACTATTATAAAGGAGTTTATTACTAATATTATCTTAAAGAGGCTCCTTATAGATAAGGGTTTTTAATACTCTAGGGTAGACCTTACTTTGCGCTTTAAGAGCATTAAAGATTCTATAAAGCAAGCTTAGTTAAAGCGTTGCTATAATCTCATTTTCTTTAAATATAAGCCTATCAACTATTTAAATCTCTTAAATATACTTTAATATGACTTCTCTGCCTTAATAGCGTTCCTTATAGCTAAGACGACACTTTATAATAGGTTTTAGTCTAGCTATACACTTACTAGGGTGCGGGATAATAATGCATATACTTAGCACCTTTGTACTAGCTACCTAGGCGCAAAGGCTCTTTAAGCGCTAGTCAAATGCGCTAGGAGAGTGAAGATTAAGGGTATATAAAGGCTAGAGTACCTTATATATATAGTAGCGTCTGCTAGGTAAGTTATTTCTTATACTACCTTTAAGAACCGATCTCTAAGGCCCTTCTTTAGGATCTCTTAGGATCTCTTTAACTTTTTAAATAATTTATATAATAGTTGCTTATAGGTTCTTTTAATTAAGGATAAGTATAGTAGTATACTTTGGATATTCCTATTAAGATTAAAGGGCGGAAATATAGTTATAGAGGTCCTTTAGGCCTTTGAAGTATAAGTGAAACGCTAATATAGGCTTTTAATTTATAAGATTAAGCAAGATAATAATACTTTAGTAATCTCCTTAAGGGAAGACTCTTTTATAAAGTACTAAAGATAGGTAAAAGAGGAAGGAATCGATTTAGAGCTTACTCCTGCTTATATATACCAACCTAATAAAGGCGTAGAGTAAGTAGGAAGGGAGTTAATTAAACGTTCTATTAAAATGAGGATCTACGCCAGGCTTTTAATAAGCCTTTGGCCAAAGGTTATAAAGGCTGCTATATACCTTTATAATATCTCCTTACTTACTAAAAAGAAGATGATCTTATTAAATAAGGCTCTTTACAATTGGTTTAAGCAGTATTTTCAATTCTATAAGCCGCTGCTTATTAAGCAGATAATAGCAAGCTTAAAGCCTGATTAGAGTCGCGTTTATATATATAGCGCTTGCATATACCCTTTAATTAAAGAGAGGAAGGCGGGGAGGGACTATCGAACCTTTAAAATTGAACTATAAGGGCACTTAGATTACTTAATTAGATATATTACCTTTAATATTTATAGAATCTAAATTCTTATACTTTAGCGAATAATAATAACTTATAATATCGAATTCGATAAGTCTCTCTTTTATAGTCCAAAAGCTAAGTGCGTAAACCTTATATTGCGCTAGGAACTTAAGACTACCCTTTAATTAATCGAAGAAGGAGAGGGAGCTTAGGACGCTAAGTTCGAAGGCATTTTTAAGGAATCGGAGCTTATTGCAAGGCCGAACGCAATCGCTATAGAAGAAGCTGCTATATAGGAAGAGCCTATATCATAGACCAACGCTGCTCTATAGCCTTTAACTAATAATATAAAAGGCCTTAATTTAAATCCAAATTCTTTAAAAGACCTGCTTAAAAACTCAAGGGTAGAAGTAAGCGAACTGGAAGCTACTTCGCCAGTCTTTAAAAAGGCAAATAGCAACTAAAGCTTAAGGGTAATAATTCCTTATAAAGGCCTTACTAAAGAAGGAACCGTAGACGACTCTAAAGGAGTCTTTAAAGATAAGTTCTATAAGGCGATCGGCAGATCTCTAGCCGCTATTCTATATAAGAATAGAGATAGCTTAAGGACTTTAAGATAAAGTCTTTAGTTATAAAAGTAGGCCTTAGTAAACTCTAGTAAAAGGCTAGAAGTACTACTACTAAGATCCGGAAGGAGCTCTAATAGTCTTATAAGAAGCGACCTAATAAGAGGAGTAGGCCTTAATAATATAATACCTTAAGTTGTAATACTAGCTTAAAGACTATAAGCTTAGGAGATAGAGCTACCTAGACTCTTAAAGGAACCTCTAGTAATAATAAAAATAGAAAAGGAGACCTATAGAGAAAAGCATAAGGAGGAACTCCCTCTTTCTAAGTAAAAGAGGATAAGATACTTAAGCGTTAAGTAATAAGAGACTTTAAAAGTATATACTACTGCTTTAAAGTATATACTTTCCTAAAGCAATATTGCTTTACCCTACTCCTTATATGCGCAGGAGTTTATATTAACCTTTTAAGCGAACGAACAAATAAGGGAGGATAGGAAGGACTATTTAATAGTTTATATAATTATTAAAGCTGCAATTGATAGTTGGGCAAAGGATAGAGCGCAGTCTCTTAACCGCCTATAGTACTAAGGCTCTCTGCTAAAGCCTCTAAAAGGATAGCAGGACCTAGAGAAGCACCCTTTTAGCGAACGATTTAAAGAAAAAGGGCGCTAAGAGATTAGGAATTTAAAATCTCAAAGTTGCTAGAGAATCGTACAAAGGGACTACTTAAAGCCTTTGCCGATACTATTAAAATAGGTTTTTACTTATAAGGTCAATAGCTCTAGCGAGCTTTTAAAGTGCTAATTATAGCTAATTATATAAAGGGATCTTTAAAATAAAGCTTTAATTTTCTTAACCTACGCAGCCATACTTATAGCAAGGTCTTTTAAGGTACTAATAGCGCTTACTATATACTTCGATATAGAAGTAAAGTAGTTCGACGTTATTAATGCGTTTATTAACGCTCCTAAAGACCTAAGGAGTACTCTAGTCATATGCTTCCTATTAGATGGCTTTAAGCGCCCTAGTATAGTAGTAGAACTGGACCGCGCGCTCTATAAGCTGAAAGACTCTCTAGCGCTATAGTATAAGAACTTCGCAAAAACACTTAAAGGCCTTTAACTTAAGCCACTAGGCGAAGAGCCTTATATTTTTATAATAAAGGATCGTATAGTCTTTATAACATTTTATATCGATAATATTTAAGTATTATATAAGGCCTTTAACTTAGATCAGGCGACTCGTTTAATTAAAGACCTAAAGAGGGCATATAAGCTTACTATTATAAGAGATATCTCCTAATTCCTTAAAGTAAGGATTATTTAAAATAGGAAGGTAAAGAGGATCTCCTTAGTTTATAATACCTATATTAAGAAGATCGCTTAAAAGTTCGGAGCTAATATAAGGAGAGTGCCTAGTATTCTACTACTAAAGAAGGAGTTTATTAAGAACTTAAGGCAAGCTTCCTTAGAAAAGGTAAAGGAGTATTAAAAGAAAATAGGCTCTATTCTCTATATAGCGATTATAATACGCCTAGACGTTGCATTTATAGGCTCTTAACTATCTTTCTTCTTAATTAATCTAAGCTTTAAGTACCTCTTAGCTGCGGACTAGACGCTTTAATACCTATATAGTACGCGCTTCTTAAGAATTGCTTATAGCTTTAAAGTTAAGGAATACTAATTAGTTATATCTTTAAATGCTTCTTTTGGAGATGACCGAGAGACCTGCAGATCCTTTTAAGAATACGTCTTCTTCTTATTTAAAGGACCGATTATTTAGAAAGCGAATCGCTAAGCAACTATTATACTCTCCTTTATTAAAGTAGAACTTTATAATATAGTTTCTATTATAAAGGAGATAATAGCTATAAAACGCCTCTTTAAAGAGATTCGCATAGACTCCTTTTTTAAATAGAATATATATTGCAATAACTAATAAACGATTCAGCTAATTATTATAAAGAATAAGAAAATCAAGATAAGCCTTTAATATATCGAAATTAGCAATATATAGATCCGCTAAGAGTATTAAAAAGGAAGCTTCTAGATAATCTACCTCCTTATTAAGGAGATATACGTAAACGGGCTTACTAAGAACCTAGACCGCTAGAAGTTTAAGAGCTTTATTTGTTTATTAAATCTCTAAAGCTTTTAAATAATTGTTTAATAACTCGCACTTGCTAGTAAGTAGTTACTTATTATTAAAAGACTTATACTTATAAGCTCCTACTCTCTTATAATCATATTTATTTATTTTCTCTTATAAAGTATACTATAAAAGCTTTTCCTTTTTTAAAATATAGGATAGGTAATATTCCTAAGCTGCTATTGCAAAGCGCGACCCTCTTTTAGATTCTTTTAGCTAAGGCCAGGAGCTAGGACGCTATAGCTAAGAGCTTTATATAGATCTCCTTTTAAAAGAGGCCTACTAGTACTCCCTTAGCCAAAGGCCCGCCGGCGAATATATTAGCGATAGCAGGGGCGAAGGCAGAGGGTATAGTAGGGGCGATAGGGGCAAGGGCGGCAAGGGCGAGGACAGGCGCAGCGGCGATAGAGGCTAGGGAGATAAAGAGGGAGACTATAGTAGCAGCGGCAATAGTAGAGGCAAAGGGGATAAGAGCGGCGGCAGCAATAATAAGGGCAAACGGGTTTAAGTTAAAAGGGCTAGGAGCGAATAGAAATAGTATACTAAGAGCAAAGGAGGCAGCAATACTACTACTTATAAGAGTAGCAGGCCCTCTTAGTACTAGGATTCGATCGCTCCTATCTTTTAAAATCAGCCTAAAACTTAATAAGACTTAATAAGATATACTATAGAAGCTCTAAAGCGTACCCTTTACTATATTAAGTAGTAGTGCTACCTCCTCCTTAAAGGTACTATAGGCGCAGGCTGATACAATAGCCTTTTAAGAGGCGAGGAAAGGTCTGCTAGCCTATTAGCAGCTATTACTTAGCACTATATAATAAACGCAATATGTATTAAAGGTACTATTAAAGTACTAACAATCGAGATTGCTAATACTCTTATATATAATATAATATATGCATGCGTTATTGCGCTTTATCGTAGGCTTAGGCATATAGCGCGCAGTAAGGGCAGGGCTCTCTAGCGGCGGCGGCGGCAGAGGCGGCGGCAGTAGCAAAGGCGACAGCGGCAGCGGCTCATTGCCTAGCAGGCGCTAGGACGATTGCGCCAAGGTTGCAGCTCTTAAGAGAGCGCTAGCAACCTAGCGCAAAGTTAGTATAACGCAAGGTATAAGGACTCTAAAGGTCTTATTTTACAAAGGCAGCTAGGGCTATAATAAGTAGGAGTTCCTTTTATATTTAAAAACAATTAGTATAAAGAAAATATTTTTAAATAATAAAAGAGGATTATTTTTAAAAAAAGGGAAGGAGAACCTCTATAATAAAAATACTCTATAAGAAGCCTAATAGAGCACTAGCGTAAGATTGCGAAGATTCTTAAGCGCGCTTATTACCTATAGCAACCTTTCTTATTCTAAAAGGAATAACCTTTAAAGGGGCGGCATATAAGATAGAGCCTCTTTTCCTTATAACTACTATTCTTTCCTTTATTTTATCTATATAGCTAAGCGATTCTAAGAGCATCGCCTAATTAAGAGGTATATTATGCAAAATAGGCAGAGTCTCTACTTATTCTAAAGACCCTTTATATAACTCTGCTAAGTTATAGACTCTCCCTTTTCTTTCTAAAGTCTCCTTACTATATATATATTAGATAATATGTCGTGCAGAATGGGCGGAGTCTCCACTTATTCTGGAGACCCTCCACGTGACTCTGCTTAGTCATAGACTCTCCCTTTTCTTTCCGAAGTCTCCTTACCATACATACATTAGATAATAATACAATCAATCATCTTCATCTATATCAGCGAGCCTCCTAAGCGACCCAATAAAGGCCCTCCAGCCGACCGCACCACAGTTATAAGCCCTATGAGCACTCTAATATGCTTTCTCTTCGCATGCAACCGGCTAGAGGGCCCTTCGAGCTCTTAACCGACTTTTCTAGTACTTATAACGACTCAAAGGACCTTCATTTTCAATTAACAAATCTCTATTTTCCAATCGAACCTCATTTGCAAACCTCATTTATATACCTAACCTTTTTCACTAGACTCTATTTAATATGTCTAATTCTTCGAGCATCTCTAAGCCTCGCCTTAATACCTCTGCCTCCTAGGTGAAGTGGTTTAGCAAATACATATTCTTTGCGAAGCTCTATAACATTACTATTTTTGCCGATCCGAGACTCCCATTCAAGTCAATCATAGAGACCGAGCCTCAAGCTCCCTCCATATAGGAGCTTAAGGAACTGGAAACGGCTAACCTCCGCATAGCACACGCGAGGTTGTGTGAAGAGTATGCAGCGACTCCATCCGAACAGATTTACGCCTGCTTTCCCCTAGGAGACCTATCAAAAGCTCCTCCTCCATAGGCTTCTTATAAAGATATCAAGGATGAATATGAAATTCTAATAAAGGAGCACTATATGCGCAAGGAAACTTAGAAGACCTAACGTAAACACTATAAGCTATTACTCGAATGGGTCTCTAAGACTATTAACGGAACTCTCCTAGCTTCTGCGATGGCCTAAGCACAAATCCAAGCTGAGAAGCTCTCCTCCTTAATACCTAATAGAGACACTCCTATAAGTGGAACCCCTACTAACGACCCGTATATCAATTTAGTGAACTAGCAACTCTCACTCTAAAGCCTAGTATCCATTTTAAAGCGTGATATTGCGCCTTCCGACGAGGCTATTCAGTCTTAGATAAGGCTTTAGTATCGCAATATACTACGCCAAGGCAAGACTAGGAGAACTAATACTTAGCAGTAGATCCGGGAGTGGCAAGAGGCGTACCGCCTGGCAGAATAACACAGTCTTCTTAAGATCAAAGGGAGACTAGGAGTTACTGATTTTTTAGACTCAGTTGCAGTGAAGATCAATCCGAGTTAGGCGACTCACCTGAAGGAGGAAATCATCACTAACGAGCAGATAGGAACCCTATGCAAGCACGACCTAATGCAGCTGAGCCGCGCCCTAGCGGGCATTAAATCTAATAGAGCGATTGACAATAAAGGGCTAGCAGTTTTTGCTACTCGAGAGTCTCTCCTAGATGCTGAAACCCCTTCGCAGGCTCCAGCAAGTAGCTCCTGAAATCGCTCTATAAGCTCTAGGAGGGAGATTAGGCCTAAGTGCCCTTGTGGAGGCTCTAAAAATCACTATTAGAAGCCCTAGGACTATCGGAAACTGTTGTATGCTATGGACAGGCGCAAGGAAAACATAAAGGTTCTCCCCTCGCGAGAGGAGGTCCTACGAATATAAAAGGCGTTAAACGCGGGAGACTAGTTCAAGGGTCTTCGAGCATAGCTCAAGGAGAATGATATTGCGGTAATAGCGATTGACAAATTTAAGGGAAAGGCTTCAGCCTCTAGGGAGGACGGTTTAGGCAGCAAAAGGGAGAACTCACCAGTCTTCATAGTAATGGATCCCTCTGCCTTCGACGCTTTTGAAGAATCGTTTAACATCTACTACCTCTTTAAGCTAGAACGCTACCCGCTCTCCTTAAGTACGCTCCTTAACAATTGCGCGGCCACTCATATTGTTAATTCAAAGGATTTACTTGTCGCAGGCACCTTTAAGCCTTCTGGCAACTTATAGTAATATATTGAAGCAAGTACCTTAAGACTCCTAATCATTAGGAGAGGTGATAGATATATAGCAGACTCTCTTCTATAGTGTGACGGCTCTCCTATAGGGATAACGCTTTATAACATTACTATTATAGAGGAGTTTACTACTAATATCATCTCAGAGAGGCTCCTTGCGGACAAGGGTTTTTAGTACTCTAGGGTAGACCTCACTTTGCGCTCTAGGAGCATTAGAGATTCTATAAAGCGAGCTCAGTTGGAGCGTCGCTACAATCTTGTTTTCTTTAAATATAAGCCTGTCAACTATTTGGATCTCCTAAATATGCTTTAACGTGACTTCTCTACCTTAATAGCGTTCCCTATAGCTAAGACGACGCTCTATAATAGGTTCCAGTCTAGCTATATACCTACTAGGGTGCGGGATGACAACGCGTACACTTAGCACCTTCGCGCTAGCTACTTAGGCGCGGAGGCTCTCTAAGCGCTAGTCAAGTGCGCTAAGGGAGTGAAGATCAGGGGAATATAGAGGCTGGAGTGCCCTGCATGCGCAGTAGCGTCTGCTAGGCAAGTTATTTCTCGCGCTACCTTTGAGAACTGATCTCTAAGGCCCTTCTTTAGGATCTCCTAGGATCTCTTTGATTTTCTAGATAATTCGTATAACAGTTGCTTATAGGTTCTTTTAATTAAGGACGAGTATAGCGGTATGCTCTAGACGTTCCTACTAAGATCGAAGGGCAGAGACGTAGTTATAGAGGTCCTCCAGGCCTTTGAAGCACAGGTGAAACGCTAATATAGGCTTTCCATTTGCAAGATCAGATAAGATAACGATACTTTAGTGATCTCCCTAAGGGAAGACTCTCTTATAGAGTACTAGAGATAGGTAAAAGAGGAGGGAATCGATTTGGAGCTTACTCCCGCCTATACACACCAACCCAATAGCGGCGCAGAGCAAGTAGGAAGGGAGTTGATTGAACGCTTTATTAAAATGAGGATCTACGCCAGGCTTCTAGCGAGCCTTTGGCCGGAGGTTGTAGAGGCTGCTACATACTTTTACAATATCTCCCTACTCGCTAAGAAGAAGATGATCTTACCGAGCGAGGCTCTTTACAGTTGGTTTAAGTAGTATTTTCGATTTTACAAGCCGCTGCTTATTAAGCAGATGATAGCAAGCTTAAAGCCCAACTGGAGTCGCGTTTATACGTATAGCGCTTACGTATACCCTTTAATTAAGGAGAGGGAGGCAGGGAGGGACTGCCGAACCTTTAAAATTGAACTATAAGGGCACCTAAGTTACTTAATTAGATATATTACCTCTAATGTTTATAGAATCTGGGTTCCTATGCTCCAGCGAGTAATAACAACTTATAATATCGAATTCGATAAGTCTCTCTTCTACAGTCCAAAAGCTGAGCGCGCAAACCCTATATCGCGCCAGGAACTTAAGACAACCCTCCAATTGATCGGAGAGGGAGAGGGAGCTCAGGACGCTAAGTTCGAAGGCATTTTCGAGGAATCGGAGCTTGTCGCAGGGCCGAACGCAATCACTGCAGAAGAAGCCGCCGTACAGGAAGAGCCTGCATCACAGACCGACGCTGCTCTACAGCCTCCAACCAATGATATAAAAGGCCTCAACTTAAATCCAAATTCTCCAAGAAACCCGCCTAGAAACTCAGGGGTAGAAGCAAGCGAACTAGAAGCCACTTCGCTAGTCTCTAAGAAGGCAAATGGCGACTAGAGCTCAAGGGTGATAATTCCCTACAGAGGCCCTACCAAAGAAGGAACCGTAGACAACTCTAAGGGAGTCTCTAGAGACGAGTTCTATAGGGCGATCGGCAGATCTCTAGCCGCTATTCTACGTAAGAATAGAGATGGCTTAGGGGCTCTAAGACGGAGTCTTCGGTTACAAAGGCAGGCCTTAGTAAACTCTGGTAGAAGGCTAGAGGCACTGCCGCCGAGATCCAGGAGGAGCTCTAATAGTCTTATAAGAAGCGACCTAGTAAGAGGAGTAGGCCCTAATAATACAATACCTTAAGTTGTAATACCAGCTCAAAGACTACAAGCTTAGGAGATAGAGCCACCTAGACTCTTAAAGGAACTTCCAGCAATAATAAAAATAGAGGAGGAGACCTATAGAGAAAAGCGCAAGGAGGAACTCCCTCTTCTTAGGCAAAAGAGGACAAGACGCTTAAGCGTTAAGCAATAGGAGACTTCAAAAGTATACACTACTACTCTAGAGCATATACTCTCCTAAAGCAATATTGATTTACCCTACTCCCTATATGCGCAAGAGTTTGTATCGACCTTCTAGGCGAATGAATAGATAAGGGAGGATAGGAAGGACCATTTGACAGTTTATGCAGTTGTTAAAGCTGCAGTTGATAGTCAGGCAAAGGATAGAGCGCAGTCTCCTAACCGCCTATAGCACTAAGGCTCTCTGCTAAAGCCTTCGAAAGGATGGCTAGACCTAGAGAAGCACCCTTTTAGCAAACGATTTAAGGAAGGAGGGCGCTAGAAGATCAGGAATTTGGAATCTCAAAGTTGCTGGAGAATCGTGCGAAGGGATTACTCGAAACCCCTGCCGATACTATTGAAATGGGTTTTTACCTATAAGGTCAATAGCTCTGGCGAGCTTTTAAAGTGCCGATCACAGCTAGTTGTGCGAGGGGATCTCTAAGACGAAGCTTCAATTTTCTCAACCTACGCAGCCACGCTTGCAGCAAGGTCTTTTAAGGTACTAATAGCGCTTGCCGC
The DNA here is from genome assembly GCA_024741835.1 of Diplocarpon mali. Taxonomy (NCBI): domain Eukaryota; kingdom Fungi; phylum Ascomycota; class Leotiomycetes; order Helotiales; family Drepanopezizaceae; genus Diplocarpon; species Diplocarpon mali. Next base: position 23,142 of record JAENRP010000391.1, on the reverse strand, counting down.
GTACTTCGATATGGAAGTAAAGCAGTTCGACATCGTTAACGCGTTCGTTAACGCTCCTAGAGACCTAAGGAGTGCTTTAGTCATATGCTTCCTACCAGATGGCTTCAAGCGCCCTAGTATAGTAGTAGAACTGGACTGCGCGCTCTATAGGCTAAAAGACTCTCTAGCGCTATAGTATAGGAACTTCGCAGGAACGCTCAAGGGCCTTCAACTCAAGCCACTAGGCGAGGAGCCTTGTATTTTTACAACAAAGGATCGCATAGTCTTTATAGCGTTTTACATTAACGATATTCAAGTGTTATATAAGGCCTCTAACCTAGATTAGGCGACTCGTTTGATTAAAGACCTAAAGAGGGCGTACGAGCTTACTATTATAGGAGATATCTCCTAGTTCCTTAAAGTAAGGATTATTCAGGATAAGAAGGCAAAGAGGATCTCCTTAGTTTATGATACCTATATTAAGAAGATCGCTTAAAAGTTCGGAGCTGATATAGGGAGAGTGCCTAGTACTCTACTGCTAAAGAAGGAGTTTATCAAGAACTTAGGGCAAGCTTCCTTAGAAAAGGTAAAGGAGTACCAAAAGAAAATAGGCTCTATTCTCTATATAGCGATTATAATACGCCTAGACGTTGCGTTCGCAGCCTTCCAACTATCTTTCTTCCTAACTAATCCAAGCTCCGAGCACCTCTCAGCTGCGGACTAGACGCTTCAATACCTATACAGCACGCGCTTCTTAGGAATTGCCTATAGCTTCGAGGCTAGGGAATACCAATTGGTCGCGTCTTCAGATGCTTCTTTTAGAGATAACCGAGAGACCTGCAGATCCTCCTAGGGATACGTCTTTTTCCTATTTAGAGGACCGATTATTTAGAAAGCGAATCGCTAAGCGATTATCACACTCTCCTCTACTAAAGCAGAACTCTATAGCATGGTTTCTATTGCAAAGGAGATGATGGCTATAAAACGCCTCTTTAAGGAGATTCGTATAGACTCCCTCTTTAAATGGAATATATATTGCGATAACCAACAGACGATTCGGCTAATTATCATAGAGAATAAGAAGATTAAGACGAGCCTCCGACATGTCGAAATCAGCAATATATGGATCCGCTAGGAGTACTAGAGAGGAAGCTTCTAGATAATCTACCTCCCTACTAAGGAGATGCACGCAAATAGGCTTACTAAGAACCTAGACCGCTAGAAGTTTAAGAGCTTCGTTCGTTTATTAAACCTCTAGAGCTTCTAAACAATCGTTTAACAACTCGCACTCGCTAGCGAGTAGTCACTTATTACCAGGAGACTTATACTTACGAGCTCCTACTCTCTTATAGTTACGTTTATTTATTTTCTCTTACAAAGCGCACCGCAGAAGCTTCTCCTTTTCTAAAAATACAAAATGGGTAACGTTCTTAAGCTGCTATTACAAGGCGCAACCCTCTCTCAGATTCTCCCAGCTAGGGCCAGGAGCTGGGACGCCATAGCCAAGAGCTCCGCACGGATCTCCTCCCGAGAGAGGCCTACCGGCACTCCCTCGGCCAGAGGCCCGCCGGCGAACACACCAGCGACAGCAGGGGCGAAGGCAGGAGGTGCAGCGACAGGGGCGGCGGGGGCGAGGGCGGCGGGGGCGAGGACGGGCGCGGCGACAGCAGGGGCCAGGGAGACGAACAGGGAGACTATAGCGGCGGCTGCGACAGCAGAGGCGGAGGGGACGGGAGCGGCGGCAGCAGCGACAGGGGCAAACGGGTCCGAGCCAGAGGGGCCAGGAGCGAATAGGAACGGTACGCCGGGAGCGGGGGAGGCAGCAGCACTACCACTCGCGGGAGTAGCAGGCCCTCCCGGCACCAGGGTCCGATCGCTCCTATCTTTTAAAATCAGCCTAGAACTTAATAAGACTTGACAAACGTACTACGGAAGCTCTAGAGCGCACCCTTCACTGCATTAAGCAGTGGTGCCACCTCCTCCTTAGAGGCACCGCGGGCGCGGGCCGATACAACAGCCTCCTAGGAGGCGAGGAGAGGTCTGCTGGCCTGCTGGTAGCTATTGCTTAGCACCGCATAACGAATGCAACGCACACCGAAGGTGCTATTAAAGCACCGACAATCGAGATTGCTAGTACTCCCGCGTGCGATGCAACGCACGCACGCGTCATCGCGCTCCGTCGTAGGCTTAGGCATATAGCGCGCAGCAGGGGCAGGGCTCTCTAGCGGCGGCGGCGGTAGCGGCGGCAGCAGGGGCGGCGGCGATAGCAGCGGCGGCTCGTTGCCTAGCAAACGCTAGGACGAGCGCGCTAGGGTTGCAGCTCCTATAAGAGCGCTAGCGACCTAGCGCAAAGTTAGTACGACGCAGGGTACAAGGACTCTAAGGGTCTTACTTTGCAAGGGCGGCCGGGGCTATAACAAGCGGGAGTTCCTTCTATATTTAAAAATTATTAGTATAAAGACGATATTTTTAAATAACAAAAGAGGGTTATTTTTAAAAGAAGGGAAGGAGAACCTTTGCAATAGAAATACTCTATAGGAAGCCTAATAGAGCACTAGCGTAGAATCGCGAAGATTCCTAAGCGCGCTTATTGCCTATAGCGACCCTTCTCGTTCTAAAAGGAACGACCTCTAAAGAGGCGGCACATAAGATAGAGCCTCTTTTCTTTATAACTGCCATTCTTTCTTTTATTTTATTTATATAGCTAAGCGATTCTAGGAGCATCGCCTAACTAGAGGGTATATCGTACAGAATAGGCGGAGTCTCCACTTATTCTAAAGACCCTCCACGTGACTCTGCTTAGTCATAGACTCTCCCTTTTCTTTCCGAAGTCTCCTTACCATATATATATTAGATAACAATACAATCAATCATCTTCATCTATATCAGCGAGCCTCCTAAGCGACCTAATGAAGGCCCTCCAGCCGACCGCACCACATAATAATACAATTAATCATCTTCTCCTATATTAGCGAGCCTCCTAAGCGACCTAATAAAGGCCCTCCAGCCGACCGCACCACATTAACCCTATTATTATATAACTTAAGCTAGCTTAATAGTACCTTTAGTAGCCCCTTAGCTTAAGCGTTTTTTAAATAGAAATCTCGAATAGCATACAGCGCTGTTATAGCATTAGAGCATAGGTACTATTTGAGGTTTTTATTAGCTCCCTTCTACTTAATCTAATATTCGAGCTTTTTAGCTTAAATATAAGATCTAATTATTTCTTCTATCTCTTACTCCTCTTATTTTAACAATACTTTAATTAGGGCAAGAGGTTCCTAAGCTTAGCCTAGTAGAAGGTTAAGAATGTATTTTCGCAGTAAGTAGGAGTAGAATATAAGGTAGATCGAATAGAATGAATTAGGCAATTGTAGCTTTTAGCTTTCTTTTAGCTTTTCTAATACTTTTACTAAGCTGTACTACTTATTAAAGAGCTTTCGGCTCGGCTAGTCTAGTTTCTAATTCTTAGTACTAATTAGTATATTATCTCTTATAGTCCAATTAACTAGCTAGTAGTAGAGATCTGTAAGCCGTTTCATTTTAGCTTATTATACTTAAAGAGATAACTAGGCGAATTAGACTACTTTTTAAGCTCTAGTAGCTATATAAAGCGCTGTTTTACGATTTACTCTCTCAGTTGCTATCTATAAAGGCTCTAGGTTGATTAAATTCTATAAGGAGCGAGCTTTATAGCCGTTTAGCACTTAGAAAGGGGAAATTTAACCTAGGGATTCGTAAGGTAAGGTTAATTAGGCAATATCTATTAAAGGCAAAAGACGATTCTAATTATCTTAGTAATATAAGTAGAATAGCTTAAGGCGTTATTTTAAGTATTAGTTTATAATCTTAGTTTAGCCGTCGACGTTAGGGTTATAGGCTATAGTTAGCTTGACCTTTATACTTAGTATTCGATAGAGCTCTTTCTAAAAGGTAGAGACGAATTAGGCGCCTCTATCTAATAGAATCGAGTTAAGTATGCCAAAATGGCATATCTAATAAATTAAAAACAACTCTATAAGGCCTTTTATATCAACTGTCTTATAATATAGGATCGATACTACCTTCTTTAACAATCGGTCTATTATTACTAGTGCAAAGTTATAGCTAAGTTCGTTAAGTAGGAGCTTTATAAAATCTATAGTTAAATATTAATATACTTATTTAGGAATTAGCAAAGGGTAGAGGAAACCTAGGGTCTTATTATAATAAGCTTTTATTTTTAAATAATAATAGTTTTAGATATAAGTGCTAATATTGCTGCTAAGGCTTTTTTAATAGTATTTTCTTCCTACTAGAAGTCTTGTTTTCCTAATTCCAGCGTATACGACGTAAGGTTGCTTATATATATAATAAATTAAGGCTATTCGCAGTTTAAGAGGTTAGGATAGTATAACGAGTCTACCTTAAAAGAAGAGTTTGCCTTAGTTGAGTTTATAGTTGAGGCTATAGCTCTACGCCTTGTCTCGGAACTTCTATAGCTCAAAGGAGGTCTTATTAGCTTAAATGACCTTATTAATAATATAGTAGTTCGCTATGTTATACTTAACCTTAGACGTTAGGTCAATAGGTGCCTCTATTAGCGCGATTAGCATAGTCGTCACTTATAGGCCAGGCCTAGGAGTAGGATTGATCTACGCTAAAGTTACTTATAGGCTGGGCCTAGGAGTGGAATCGCCTTTAGTAGCAAGTACTTTTATAGAGAGCTTATTGTTAGGTAAGAGCTACTAGTAGTATAAAGCTCGTTTCTTAGCCTTAAGAGGGGCTAGCTCCTGGTCTTAATATAAGAGTATATTAGCTAGCGTATTCGTTATACCTATTTAGTATATAATAAGGAAGTTGAAATTAGCGAAGAACTCCGCCTAGCGAGCCTACTAGGCTATTAAGTCCTTAGTTATTATAAAGTACTTAAGGGCTTTATGATCTATATATACGTATACTATTTTCTAGGCCTTGAGTAGCTTTGCCTTATACTAGTAGAACGATCTAAAAATCGCTAGGAGCTCCTTATTATAAATAGGGTAATTTAGCTCGGCGTTATTTATCGTCTTTAAGAAGTACCCGATTAGGTAATAGTTATTATCTTCTTAGAGTTAAGAGAGTACGCTGGCGACTATGCTATTAGAGGCGTTGGTCTTAAGCCTTGTCTGCTTTTAAGGGTAATAGTAGTATAAAATCAAAGTTATTTAAAAGCTTAAGTGCAGAGCTTCTTAAGCTTCCTTATAAGCGTTATTAAAATTAAAAGGAACGTTTCTTATAAGAGCTATTAAAGGTCGGCAGATATAACTATAGCCTTTAATAAACCTTCGGTAGAAGTTATAGAACCTTAGGAAGCTCTATATACTATATATATTCTTAGCGTATTTCTACTCTTAAATGATTAAGACCTTATTAGGGTTTACCTTAATTCTATAAACTTTAATAATAAACCTTAGGAACCTAGTTTTAATAACCTTAAACTCGCTTTTCTTAATATTTACTTAAAGGCTATAGTATTAAAGAGTTCCTAAGATCTTCTTAATATAAATCTTATAGTTAAGGGAGTTTTCTAAGTAGATTAGAATATTATTTAAGTAAGTAAAGCAGAAATTGTTAAAGTAGTTAAGGAGAATATTATTAATAAACCTTTGAAAGGTAATAGGCCTATTTATCAGCTTAAATGGTAAAACCTTATATTTATAGGTCTTATAATGCGTATAGAATATAGTTAGATCCTTAGCGTTAACTAATATACGGATATAGTAGAAGGCTTATTATATATCGATTTTTATAAAAACATAAGCTTTCGATATACGTATTATTATTTTATTAATAAGGGGAATTAGATAAGGGTCTTTCTTTATTAGGGTGTTTAGTTTCTGGTAATCGACGTATAAACGTAAGGAGCTATTAGCTTTTCTAATAAAGAGGATTAGGGCTACCTAAAGGGAACTCGAAGCTTTGATAAATCCTTTGTATAAGTTCTTAAGAATATAGCTCTTAACCTTTAAGAGCTATTCGTTAGTAAGGCGGTAGAAGGGCTTGATTATTAAGTTGTTTTTACTTATTAGTTCGATTTTATAATCTACCTTTAGCCTGGGTTTTAATAGCTAATTAAAGGCCTAGTGATTGAAAACGTTCTTAAATTTAGCGTACTAAGGCGGGAGCTTTTAGTCTATTAGCTCGTTATTGCTCTTATACTTAATTTATAGTACTGAACTAAGGCCAAGGGAGCTAATTTCAGCTTGCTTAGCTAATTCTTAGCAATTGATTTCTCAATTTAGATTATAAATAGAGCTTACGAATATAAACTCTTTAAGTGCTAATTCTTAAGTTTATATAGCTTATCTTACCTTAATTATAAAGCGGTAGTAAAGGGCGCCGATTGCTAAGGCTGAGATTAGGCTGATCTGGTAAGCTATCTTTAAAGGAGCGTTTCTCTTTATTAAGAGAGGGAGCAAGGGGTCTAGTACTTTTAGCAAGGCCTTCTTTATATAGTTTAGATCTCTTTTCAAATCTCTAAAGAAACTGCTATCCCTAGGTTTATAAAAGGCCATTTATAAACTAAGATTAAGAGTAGGATTTGAGTTCGCAGATTTTACTTATAGGCTGGGACTAGGAGTAGGATTCGAGGCGTTATTGCTTACTAGCACTAAGAGCTAGGCTTAGGCTATTCTTAGGTCTTTGTCCTTAGCATTTATTATAGCTGCTTAATAATTGACGTCTTGCTAAGCTATTAAGGGTTTTATTAGTTATAAAAGATCGATTAGTACGCGTTAATTAAAGTAAAAGACAATAGGCATATCCTTAGGCTAAGAGATACTGTTTTTTCCCCTTCTATAAGACTATTTAAGGTTATAGTACTCTAGGAACTTCCTATTAATTAAAACGTTAGTTGCTCCTAAGCTTATAATTAGGAAAAGGAAGTTTATTTATCGCCTATTAATTATAAGGGTAAGTAAGATGGCGAATCGAATGGTTTCTCCCTTAAGGCTATTATAGCTAATAGGGGTAATTGGTTTAAGCAGTTTAATAAACTTTACCTTAAGTCTTTAAAAGAGCTAGTATACTAAAGATATCTTAATAATATTGAAAATATTAGCTCTACTATTAATATAGGTAATTATTTTAATAAATAATCTATTTTAAGCTAGTTTTATAAGAATTAAGAACTAGCGGCCGCCTATTAATAGGTAGGAATTAAAATCTAAGTCTTTTTATAAATTGTAACCTATACTATAGTAAGAGTCTTTGCTATAGCTTAGCAATTTCCTAATAGTAGGTTGTTTTCTATTTCAACTTTAGCTATTATAAACTTACCCTACTTCTTTAGCTTAAGGCAATCTATTGTATAATAATTAAGGGCTTTATAGTTATAGTAGAGATTAGACGACGGCTTTAGGCTGGTAGACCTTTCTTAATAGGCCGCTGGCAAAGAGGAATAAGTGCGGGGAGCTAAGGAGGTAGCTATAGCAATAGGTCTTTATAACTCCCTTTTTAATATGCTAAGGACGCGGTCCTTTAAAGGGGAGAACGCGATGGTAAAGGCGACTTATTAAGTATTATAGGCCTCTTTTTACTTAATATTATAGGCCTCGCGGTCCGCAATAGCTAAGAACTTATTTAAAGTAATATAATTATTATTTATTTTCTACTTCTTTATTCAAACGTCGTTCTTTAAAGCTAAGGAGACCTTTTTATAAATATTATTAAATTAATAAGATTAATCGATCTTTCTAATTATAATAAAAGTAATAAACTTAGATTAGAACTTATTATATAATAATAAACTTATAATTAGCCTATTATATTTAAGCTTAATAGACTAAATATAGTTATAGTTAAAGAACCTCTAATCTAAGACCTTAAGGATATTAGTAGCGTATATAAATTTATTAGTAAAGATAGGATTTATATATTATAAGATTAAGTTCTAAGCTTTACTTATTATACACTTAAAATAGGTAGTAATCTAGTCTTCTTTTAAAGTAAAGTTACTTAAGTACTTTTAAATAAATACCTTTATAGCTATCTTTTAATTATTATAAGTGATTTTACTTTAATAATTGCTAAAATAGGTTTAAGGGTACTTGATTTAATAAGGGTCGACGGCTAAGATTAAAGGTCGGATAATCAAAAGGTAGTAGTCTAAGGGAGGCAGTAAGTCGGCGGTAAAGGACCGAGTGTTTTAAGGGCTAGTACTTAAGAAAGAAGGGGCGGTAGTATTATTTTAAAGAGCGGCAGCTATAGCAGCGCTAATGAGGTTTGCGATTTCGGCCTGCTAAGCAGCTAAAAAGAGAGGGGCTAATATAATAAAGGTAGATATCATTAGGGAGAGTGTATCTTCTTCCTTAACTTCAATCGATAGTAATAGGGTATTTCGAAAATCCACTTATAGGCTAGGACCAAGAGTGAAATCTATACTAAAGGAGGTAGCTTCTTAAGTGGGCTTAGGAGGGGGAATATCTCTAGGACTAGGGTTGGTAGTAAGGCCTATAGAACTAGTGGAACTAATAGCAGTAAGGCCTAGTAGTAGAGGTGCGGTTAACCTTTCACTTCTCTTAAGTGGTATAAGATTAGAGGTTATAAGTACTAACTCTCTTTATATTATCTAGTTTAGTCTAAAGGGACTTAATGCTAAATAGTGACCTATTTAAAAGGGGGAAGATTAGTATAGGCGGAGCTATATACGTTCTTAAAGCCTTCTAATAGAGTATATATTAAGGTATTATAGGTTTATAGATCTTAAGAAAGAAGGTTTTACTTCGGGATCATATCTCTTTACTAATTAGGAGTTGCAATAAAGTTGCCTAAAGGTATAGTGCAAATCTAGGGAAGTAGGGTCTAAGGATCTAAAGCTTATCACTCTACTAAAGTTGACTTAGTTTCTAATAGTATAGTATAACCTATTAAGGCTAACTAAGTCTTTACGTATATATATAGGTATAGGTCCTTTAGTTTTATACCTAAGTATTCGAAGGAAGGAGTGAGGAGCTTCGAAGAGTATAAGGAAGAGTCGACGAGTATAGGTCGACGAGTATAGGTCGACTGTTACGGCCGCATTACGTGCACATCACGTGAACGGTTATATCATATATCGAAGTCAGGTGCACGCTAAGGTAGCGAGGTGGCTGGATCACGTGCGCGCTAGTGAAGCACCTGTACTTATTCTAAAGGAGCTCTACTAGAGATTCTCTCTTCTTCTTTATCTTTTCTTCTTAATTATATAGCGTACCTCTTAAGGTAATATAGTCAGCGTTCGATTCTCGCCTTACTATACGCTCCAGAGCCAGCTATAATATAAGAAAAGATCAACTCAACCTCCGCTAAGAAGCTTAATATCTACCCCCTTTAGAATCGTCACTTCGAACTGCCTTAAGCAACTCGATCTCTCGATCTCAATACTTCTACTACGAACTGCCCTAAGCAACTTGTATATAGCACCTAGATCTTACTTATTTAGTTTTTAAAGAAAGCTAAGCAATAACCTTCGAATACAAGATCAGCTCGTTTTTTCGACCAACCTACTCCATTTTGCAAACGGAAATTCACCTTCAATTTCAATTCGAAAAAAATTATTCACTATGCCCTCGCTTCGCTAGCGTAGGCTGCTGCCTAGAGCAGTATAATAACTTTTCTCTTCTCAACTCTCTCCCTCCCTTATAAATACTCTATACCACTCTTTTTTATCGACCTCATACTCGTCGACAACATACTCGTCGACAACTCTCCTTATACTCTTCGAAGCTCCTTACCCCTTCCTTCGAAACACTCGGGTGCAAACTGGGGGACCTATACCTATATATATACGTAGAGACTTAGTTAGCCTTAGTAGGTTATACTATACCATTTAGGACTAGGTCAACTTTAGAGGAGTGATAAGCTTTGGACCCTACTTCCCCGGATTTGCACTGCACCCCTCCTTATACAACCTTATTGCAACTCCTGATTGGTAAAGAGATATGATCCTAAAGTAAAACCTTCTCTCTTAAGATCTATAAACCTACGATACCTTAATATATACTCTATTAAAAGGCTTTGAGAACGTATATAGCTCCGCTTATACTAATCTTCCCCCTTTTGAATAAGTCACTATTTAGCATTAGGTCCCTTTAGACTAAACCAGATAATATAAAGAGAGTTAGTACTTATAACCTCTAATCTTATACCACTTAGGAGAAGTAAAAGGTTAACTATACCTCTACTAGGCCTTATTGCCACCAGTTCTCCGGGCCTTACTACCACCAGTTCCAGTTCTACAGGCCTTACTGCCAACCCCGGTCCTAGAGATATTCCCCCTCTAGAGCTCACTTAGGAAGCTACCTCCCCTAGTATAGACTTCACTCTTAGGCCTGGCCTATAAGTGGATTCTTAAAATACTCCCCTTTTATCGATTAAAGTCAAGGAAGAACCAATGTCTACCTTTACTATATCGGCCCCTCTCTTCTTAGCGGCTTAGCAGGCCGAAATCGCAAACCTTATTAGCGCTGCTATAGCTGCTGCTTTTTAAAATAATACTACTGCCCCTTTTTCCTTAAGTGCTAGCCTTTAGAATACTCAATCCCTTACCGCCGACTTACTACCTCCCTTAGACTACTACCTTTTAATTATCAGACCTTTAGTCCTAGCTATTAACTCCTATTAAATTAAGTACCTTTAAACCTATTTTAGTAACTATTAAAGCGAAATCACTTATAATATTTAAAAGATAGCTATAAAGGTATTTATTTAAAAGTACTTAAGCAACTTCACTTTAAAAGAGGACTAGATTACTACTTACTTTAAGTATATAATAAATGAAGCTTAAAACTTAATCCTATAATATATAGATCCTATCTTTACTAGTGAATTTATATATACTACTAATATCCTTAAGGTCTTAAATTAAAGGTTCTTTAACTATAATTATATTTAATCTATTAAGCTTAAATATAGTAACCTAATTATAGATTTATTATTATATAATAAGTTCTGATTTAAGTTTATTACCCTTACTATAGTTAGAAAGATTAATTAATCTTATTAGTTTAATAATATTTATAAAAAGGTCTCCTTAGCTTTAAAGAACGACCTTTAAGTAGAGAAGTATAAAATAAATAATAATTATACTACTTTAGATAAGTTCTTAGCTATTGCAAACTGTAAGACTTATAATATTAAGTAAGAAGAAGCCTATAACGCTTAATAAGTCGCCTTCGCTATTGCATTCTCCCCTTTAAAGGATCGCGTCCTTAGAATATTAAAAAGGGAGTTATAAAGACCTATAGCTATAGCTACCTCTTTAGCTCCTTGCACTTATTCCCCTTTGCTAGTAGCCTACTAAGAAAGGTCTGCTAGCCTAAAGCCATTATCTAGTCTTTACTATAACTGCAAAGCCCTTAGTCATTATATAATAAATTGCCTTAAGCTAAAGAAGCAAGGCGAGTTTATAATAGCTAAAGTTAAGATAGAAAACAACCTACTATTAGGAAACTGCTAAGCTATAGTAAAGACTCCTACTATAATATAGGTTATAATTTATAAAAAGATTTAAATTTTAATTCCCGCCTATTAGTAGGCGGCCGCTAATTCTTAGTTCCTAGAGAACTAGCTTAAAATAGATCATTTATTAAAATAGTTGCCTATATTAATAGTAGAGCTAATATTTTCAGTATTATTAAGACGTCTCTAGTATACTAGCTCTTTTAAAGACTTAGGGTAAAGTTTATTAAACTGCTTAAACCAATTACTCTTACTAGCTATAATAGCCTTAAGGGAGAAACCATTTAATTCGCCGTCTTACTTACCCTTATAATCGATAGGCGACGAATTAACTTCCCTTTCCTAATTATAAGCTTAAGAGCAACCGACGTTTTAATTAGTAGGAAGTTCTTAAAGTACTATAACCTCAAATAGTCCTATAAAAGGGGAAAAAATAGTATCTCTTAGCCTAAGGATATGCCTATTATCTCTTACTTTAATCGACGCATACTAATCGATCTCTTATAGCTAATAAGACCCTTAATAGCTTAGCAAGACATCGATTATTAAGTAGCTATAATAGATACTAAGGATAAAGACCTAAGAATAGCCTAAGCCTAGCTCTTAGTACTAGTAAGTATTAACTTGAATTCTACTCCTAGTCCCGGCCTACGAGTGAAAACTGCAAACTTGAATTCTACTCCTAGTCCCGGCCCGCAAGTGGCCTCTTATAGACTTAAGGATAGCAGTTTCTTTAAAGACTTGAAAAGAGATCTAAACTATATAAAGAAGGCCTTGCTAAGAGTACTAGACCCCTTATTCCCTCTTTTAGTAAAGAGAACCGCCCCTTTAAAGGCAGCTTACCAAATCAGCTTAATCTCAGCCTTAGCAATCGGCGCCCTTTACTACTACTTTATAACTAAGGCAAGATAAGCTATATAAACTTAAGAACTAGCGCTTAAAGAGTTCATATTTATAAGCTTTATTTATAATTTAAATTAAAAAATCAATCGCCGAAAATCGGCTAGGTAAGCTAAAATTAGCTCCCTTGGCCTTAGTTTAGTACTGCAAGCTAAGTATAAAAGTAACAATAAGCTAATAGATTAGAAGCTCTTGCCTTAATACGCTAAGTTTAAGAATATCTTTAGTCGCTAGGCCTTTAATCAACTGCTAGAACCTAGGCTAGGGGTAGATTATAAAATCAAGCTAATAGGCGAGAATAACTTGACAATCGAACCCCTCCGCCGCCTTACTAACAAATAGCTCTTAAAGGTCAAGAGCTATATTCTTAAGAACCTATATAAAGGATTTATTAAAGCTTTAAGTTCCCCTTAAGTAGCCCTAATCCTCTTTATTAGAAAAGCTAATAGCTCCTTACGTTTATATATCAATTACTAGAAATTAAACGCCCTAATAAAGAAAGACCCCTACCCGATTCCCTTTATTAATAAGATAATAGCACGCATATCGAAAGCTTATATTTTTATAAAAATCGATATATAATAAGCCTTCTATTATATTTGCATATTAGCTAATACTAAGGACCTAACTATATTCCGCATGCGTTATAAGACCTATAAATATAAGGTTTTGCCATTTAGGCTAATAAATAAGCCTACTACCTTTTAAAGGTTTATTAATAATATTCTCCTTAACTACTTCGACGATTTCTACTTTACCTACTTAAATAATATTCTAATCTATTTAAAAAACTCCCTTAACTATAAGATTTATATTAAAAAGATCTTAGGAATTCTCTAATGCTATAGCTTGCAAGTAGATATTAAGAAAAGCGAGTTTAGGATTACTAAAACTAAGTTCCTAGGGTTTATTATTGAAGTTTATAAAATTGAGGTAGACCCTAATAAGGTTTTAGTCATTTAAGAATGGAAATATGCTAAGAATGTACGTAGTATATAAAGCTTCTTAGGGTTTTGTAATTTCTACTAAAGGTTTATTTAAAGCTATAGTTGTATTTGCTGACCCTTAATAGCTCTTATAGGAAATGTTCCTTTTAACTTTAATAACGCTTATAAAAAAGCTTAGGAAGCTCTGTGCTTAAGCCTTCAAATAACCCTAATCTTATACTACTATTACCTTTAGAAGTAGATAAGGCTTAAGACTAATGCCTCCGATAGAGTAGTCGCTAGCATACTCTTTTAACTCTAGGAAGACGATAACTACTACCTAATCGGGTACTTCTTAAAGATAATGAATAACGCTAAGCTAAATTACCCTATTTATAATAAAGAGCTCTTAGCGATTTTTAGATTATTTTACTAGTATAAGGCAAAGCTACTTAAGGCCTAGAAAATAGTATTCGTATATATAGATCATAAAGCCCTTAAGTACTTTATAATAATTAAGGACTTAATAGCCTAGCAGGCTCGCTAGGCGGAGTTCTTCGCTAATTTCAACTTCCTTATTATATATTGAATAGGCATAATAAATACGCTAGCTAATATACTCTTATATCGAGACTAGGAGCTAACCCCTCTTAAGGCTAGGAAACGAGCTTTACGCCACTAGTAGCTCTTACCTAATGATAAGCTCTTTATAGAAGTACTTGCTATTAAAGGCGATTCCACTCCTAGGCCTAGCCTATAAGTAACTTTAGCATAGATTAATTCTACTCTTAGGCCTGGCCTACGAGTGACAACTATGCTAATCGCGCTAATAGAGGCACCTGCCGACCTAACGTCTAAGGTCGAGTACAATATAGCGAACTATTATATTATCGATAAGGTCATTTAAGCTAATAAAACCTCCCTTAAGCTATAGAAGTTCCGAAATAAAGCGCAGAGATATAGCCTCGACTATAAACTCAGCTAAGGCAAACTCTTCTTTTAAGGTAGACTTATTATACTATCCTAACCTCCCGAACTGCAGATAGCCCTAATTTGTTATATATATAAGCAACCCTGCGTAGTATACGTAGGAATTGGAAAGACTAGACTTTTAGTAAGAAGAAAATACTATTAGAAAAGCCTTAGCAGCAATATCGGCACTTATATCTAGAACTATTATTATTTAAGAATAAAAGCTTATTATAATAAGACCCCCGGTTTCCTATAACCTTTGCTAATTCTCAAACGAGCTTATTAACACTTAATAATAGACTTTATAGAGCTTCTGCTTAATGAACTTAGCTACGACTTTGCACTAGTAATAATAGACCGATTATTAAAGAAGGTAGTATCGATCCTATACTATAAGACGGTTAATGCAAAAGGCCTTGCAGAGTTATTTTTAATTTATTAGATACGCCATTTTAGCATACTTGACTCGATTCTATTAGATAAAGGCGCCTAATTCGTCTTTGCCTTTTGGAAAGAACTCTATTAGATATTAAGTATAAAGGTTAAGCTAACTATAGCTTATAACCCTAATATGAATAGCTAAACTAAGATTATAAACTAGTATTTAAAACAACGCCTTAGACCGTTCTACTTATACTATTAAGATAATTGGAGTTGTCTTTTGCCTTTGATAGATATTGCCCAATTGACCTTGCCTTATAAATCATTAAGGCAAATTTCCCCTTTTTAAGTGCTAAACGGCTATAAAGCTTGCTCCTCTTAGAATTTAATTAACCTAGAGCCTCTATAGATAGCAACTAAGAGATTAAATCGTAAAATAGCGCTTTGCGTAGCTACTAGAGCTTAATAAGTAGTCTAATTCGCTTAATTATCTCTTTAAGTATAATAGGCTAAAATGAAATAGCTTGCAGATCTCTACCGCTAGCTAGTTGATTAAACTATAGGAGATAATATACTAATTAGTACTAAGAATTGGAAACTGGACCAGCTGAGCCGAAAGCTCTTTAATAAGTAGTACGGCCTAGTAAAAGTATTAGAAAAGCTAGGAGAAAGTTAAAAGCTATAATTGCCTGATTCGCTCTATTTGATCTACCTTATATTCTACTCCCACTTACTGCGAAAATACGTTCCCAACCCTTTGCCAGGCTAAGCTTAGGAACCTCCTACCCTAATTAAAGTATTACTAGAATAAGAGGAGTAGGAGATAGAAGAAATAATTAGATCTTATATTCTAGCTAAGAAGCTCGAATATCAGATTAAGTAAAAGGGAGCTGATAAAGACCTCAAATAGTACTTGTGCTCTAATGCTATAATAGCGCTATATGCTATTTGAGATTTCCATTTAAAAAACGCTTAGGCTAAGGGGCTACTAAGGGTACTATTAAGCTGGCTTAGGTCATATAATAATAGGGTTGACGATTATAAGGACCTAGAGGATAATACGCCTATAGATACAATTGCGCGGGCGCAGTTTTTCAAAGGGGAGGGGTAGTATTATAGCCGCATTATATATATATTACGTAAACGGTTATATTACGTATCAAAGTCAGGTGTACGCTAAGGTAGCGAGGTGGCTGGATTATATGCGCGCTAGTAAAGCACCTGTACTTATTCTAAAGGAGCTCTACTAGAGACTTTCTCTTCTTCTTCATCTTTTCTTTTCAATTATATAGCGTACCTCTTGAGGTAATACAGTCAGCGTTCGATTCTCGCCCTACTATACGCTCCAGAGCCAGCCGTAACATCGACGGGGAGTATAAAGAAGGTCGACGACTTATTCGCAAGAAGGTGTCTTTAAGGAGTCGAGTTATATTCGAGGGTTTCGAAGGAAGGAGTAAGGAGCTTCGAAGAGTATAAGGAGAGTTATCGATAAGTATATTATCGACAAGTATAGGTCGATATATTATAGAGTATTTATAAGGAAGGGAGAGAGTTAAAAAGAGAAAAGTTATTATACTACTTTAGGCAGCAGCCTACGCTAGCGAAGCAAGGGCATAGTGAATAAATTTTTTTTAAATTGAATTTAAAGGTAAATTCCTATTTATAAAATAGAGTGCATAAAGGGTCGAAAAACAAGCTGATCTTATATTCAAAGGTTATTATTCAGCTTTCTCTAAAAACTAGATTAGTAAGATCTAAGCGCTACGTACGAGTTGCTTAGAGCAGTTTATAGTAGAAGTCGAGATCGAGAGATCAAATTGCTTAAGGCAGTTTAAAATAACGATTCTTAAGGTGGTAGATATTAAGCTTCTTAGCAGAGGTTAAGTTGATCTTTTCTTATATTACGACTTACTCTAGAGCATATAGTAGGTCGAGAATTGAACGCTAACTGTATTACCTTAAAAGGTATATTATATAATTAAGAAGAAAAGATAAAGAAGAAGAAAGAGTCTCTAGTAGAGCTCCTCTAGAATAAGTACAGGTACTTTACTAGTATGCATATAATCCAGCCACCTTGCTACCTTAGCGTGCACCTGACTTCGATATGTGATATAACCGTTCACGTGATGTGCACGTGATGCGGCCGTAACACAGTTCCTTAAGCATTAATATCTTTTTAATAAAGGATTATAATAGCGCTTTTACTAAATTGGTTTATAAAAACCAGGATTTGATCAAAACTGTGCTTATTAAGAGGGAAATCCTTAAAATCTATATATAAGTGCTATATAAGATAGTTAGGAATAGGAAGGGACTGTAAAAGGCCTTATTATTTAATTATCTTTAAATGCGAAAATTAATAAGGTCTGCAATTCGCAACGAATCTTTTGCAATCCAAACCTATTTTGACCTAATAGTACTTAAGAGTAAGTAGCTAATAGGTCTTTAAGCTACTAAAGTACGTGCTTAAAGGTTAGTCATAAGCTTCTTAAATTAGACAAGTGTATATAGGAGTATTATAGTATATGCAAAGATGCTCCTTAAAGTAAAGTAATTTATCCTTTAAAGAGTAGTTTTTAAAGAGGTTAGTGCGAATTTCTTAAAAGGATTTGCGATTATCTTAATAAAGTTTTTCAATTAAATTAAAGGAATCCTTAGTTCGATTTAAAGTCGAATTAAGAGTATCAGTTGATATTAGGGCAAGGGTGCCTTTAGCGGATTCGGCGAGAAATTTATTAGCTAGTTTAGTATTAATTCGAGTATCTAATTAGGTAGGAGAAAGTAAAACTTAGGATTGGCTATTTAGCTTAGCTTATTTATAAACTGGCATATCCTGCTCTTAGTAGCTAAGAATATTAGCCTTTCGATTATCTTTACTAAGAGTATATATAATTCGAAAATTGAAGTCAAATAGAAATTCCATCTATTAGTACTATTTCGCAGTTAGAACCTAAGTAGTTATAAAGTACTTAAGGGAGCAGTAATTTAAGTAAATATTAACTTACTCTTTAAGTGATATAAGCTTAGGTTTTTATTTATAATAGGATTTAATAATAGTAAAGAGTTCCTTATTATATATTTCTTAATTAGGTTTATAACTTAAGAGTACGTGCGAATAGAAGCCGATTAGGTACTATTGCTTATTGGAGTATTACTAAGAAAGTACTCTAGCAATAATGCTATTTGAAGCATTAGTTTCCAGCTTTATAAGCAAGTTGGGGTTAAAATGGTAAATCTGCTAAATTAAGAGCAATTGCTTATAAAGCTCTTTAAAAGCGATTCGGCACTCTTCTGTCTAATTCTAAGGCACTATCGATTGGATTAGAATAGAAAGGGGTTTAGCAATTAGCCTAAAGTTGCAAATAAATTATTAATAGAATTTGCAAAATCCTAAGTAAGACTTTACTTTAATAATAATTTTCAAATACTTCTAATTATATAGTAGTTCGACCTTTTTAAAGTCCGGTTCGATCTTAGTTATTATTAAAACGTATTCGAAATATCAAGTTTAAATAATATAGAACTTGCACTTTTTAATATCTGCTTAAAGGCCAGCCTTTAAGAGTTGTTTTAATACCTTTTTAATATAACCCTAATACTCTTTAATATTCTTAGAGTAAATTAAAATATCATTTAAGTATGTTGAGATAGGTGATACAGCTATCACTCTAATGTATTGTCATATGACCCTACTGCTTAGTCAGTAGGATATTAATACATATATAGCTATAGGGAAGAAAGGGGTAACCTTCCTTCCCTAACTCTTACTAATATATCGATTATCGACCTTTAAAAGCCTCCTTTACCTATTGCGCTAACTCACTTAAGCTTAATAAGTTATAAGCCTTAGCTAGACTGATAATAGATTATTGACTTCCCTTGGAAAGCACTTACGCCGCAACTGTTAATAGGAAGTTGAATAAGACTTATAGTAAGAGGCGAGCAATCGGCAAATAGGAGGTATGATTCCCTATTTAGCCAACCTATATTGCAAGAGGTGTGATTCCTTGCTCTATAACCCCTTTAGTACTATAAGAGGTATAATTCCTTACTTTACTATGTTTTATAAGAGGTATAATTCCCTGCGTTATAGCTTAAAAAACCCTTTTCGATAAGAGGACTTCCTCCTTATTTAATACTTTTATAATACCTGCTATTTAATCATTTCGACTTTTCGATAGGAGGAGTGCCTTTAATCATTTAATTTATTTGATTTTTTAATGCAATTCTATTCGAAATAGCAATAGCTTCCGATTCCGATCGAAATACTAGGCCTAGAGACCTCTAACTCTCTTAAAAGAACTAGCAATAATAGTTCGACGATTTAAAGCTTTACTTTAAAAGCAAAGGCATTAAAATAGCGATTCAAAAGACACTTATTAAATACGTAAGAATAGCCCCTTATATTCCCTCTACCGATTTGTCTACTTCTACTTTAATAGCTAATATAACTGCTAAGGATTTGCCAGATATACTAAATAAGCTTAGCTTAAGAGCTTTAGTAAATAATAACCGAGAATCTTAAAGGCAGGTTTTGAATATGGAAAAGGAGAAGGAGTATAGGCTGGCCTTAGCTAAATGTAAGCTTAAGATTAATAGAGGTTTAAGTGATAAAGATTGAGATTTTATTTAAGTTTATAATAATATAAAGATAAGATAGGATACTTTAAAGGTAAAATACTTTTATATAACTGCCTTTAATACTTAGTATCTACTATAGTAGATCACTTTATTTTAATATAGAAAAGATAAAGATAGTAAGGATATAGATATAAATATAGACTTTGCTTAATCTATATTATATAAAGTGAGAAGGAGAGTAAGAGCTATAAATCCTAGGATAGCTATGACTTTTAAGGAAACTTAGCTTTTTAGTTTCCTACTTAATAGCCTCTCTTTTAAGTTTGCTATTGCGAAATAATCTCTCCTTATCTAACTTAACCTTAAGATTTATAAGAAGATCGACCTCCTTTAAACTATTAAGTAAGACCTTAAAGGACGCTTTGAATCGGCAAATGCTATATTATAGGGTAATAATAAGCCTAAGAAGAGGAAGGAGCGCGGGATAAGCCCTTGAGCTTATTAAGGATGCTACTTCTATAATAGTGCTTATAATATTACTAATTATAAAGTTAAAAGGCAATTGATTGATATAATCGCTAGCTTTAACGTTAAGAAGCAATTGAAGCAAAAGTTAAGAAGCAAACTGCCCTTATCTTACTAAAGGCTATAACTATTAAGGAAAGGCAAAGGAAAAGGAAAAGGCTATTTAGCCAAAACTTTAGCAGATACCTTTAATAATAATAGTAGGTCATTTGAACTTGAATCCACTTTTAATAATTTAGACGATAATTATAATAAAGATACTTATATTTTAAAAGCCGATCTTCGTAAGATCCTTGAATCTAATTAGTATAGTAATACTAATTATATAATATATATGACTAATAAACCCTACCTATTTAAAGGCCTGCTTATTAAAATAAAAAGGCGCTCTATTAAAGTTGGTAGTAGAAGGTTGTATATAGACTTAATAGGTATAGTAGAGATAAATATCGCTAGCATTTCTTTCCTTTTATAAAATGTTCTCCTTATACTTAGCTTAAGTATTAATCTTTTATCTAACTATAAGATCTATATAAAGTTGAATTATATAGGAGTTTTTAATAATTAATTTATATAATTTATAAATAATAGCTATAAAGTGATCTTTAAGGCTAAAATCAAAGATGGACTTTATATTATTTTAAAGGTAATATTATAGAAATTGACTCTTAGGCCAAACCTATAAGTAGATTCCTTTAAGAAAAGTGCACTCTTTGCCCTAATATAATTAAATAAAGATAGGGAGAATAGATAGACTCTTAAGCTAGGATTATAAGTAAAATTCGCAAAAATGACTTTTAAGCTAAGACTATAGGTAGATTGTAAGGTATCTTTAAAGATGACTCTTAAGCTAGGATTATAAGTGAATTTAGTAGAAATGACTCTTAGGCCAGAACTATAAGTAGATTTTGCAAATTTGCTAATAACAACTCTTAAGCTAAGATCGCAAGTGAAATTCGCAGAAATGACTCTTAAGCTAAGATCGTAAGTGAAATTCGCGAATTCGTTAAAGACGACTCTTAAGCTAAGACTGCAAGTAGATCTTGCTATTTCTAGGAAATCGACTCTTAAGCTAAGACCGCAAGTGGATCTTGCGATTTTATTAAAAATAACTCTTAAGCTAGGCTTATAATTAGAAAATAGTAAAACCTTAAATTGCTATTACTAGTCCTTTTTAATTGCTAATAATAAAGTATTAACTAATAATAGGCTATTAAAGCTATTAAAAGCCAAAAGCTTATTAAAGTATTAGCTAATATATAAAAGATTCGCATACTTAAGGCTAAAGAAATTAAAGGGCCTATATAAGGTCTTAACTTTAAAATAGAAAATCTAAGTACTAAAGGATCGCCTAGTATATTAAATTTGCAAGCTGATAAAACTTTGAAATTAGATGTAAATTAAGCTTAGTTTATAGAAAGATTTAATATTAATGCTAATATCTATTAATATTACTAAACTATTTATAACCTTAATTAAAGGAAATAATTGGTTTTTTTAAATAGTAGATAACTCTACTTAATAGATATAAACTATTTGCGCTAAGACTAAATCTAAGCTTATAGAAAAGCTGGAAACTTGGAAAGTGATAAAGGAACGCTAGACCTAGTTAAAGCTAATAGCTATTAGGTCTGATAACACATTAGAGATTAGGGTAAAGCTTAATAAATAGGTAAAATAAGGAGTTTATTATAAATTAACTATAATATATAAAGGTTCTTATTAAAATAGTATTATTAAGTAAAGTATCTAATAAGTAGAGACTGACTATTGCGCTTTATTATAAGATGCTAACTTGCTATTAGAATTCTAGGACTTTGCGGTTAAGGCAGATATATACTTATAAAATAGAATAGGTAGTAGACTAATAGTTAATAGCACTTGAATATCGCTATATAAGGTATATTTTAAATAGAAACTAAGCTTAGATTATATCTATATCTTTAGAAGCGTTTGCTACTTTTATATTAGCTTAAAGTCCTAACCTATAGGTATAAAGAGTAAGAAGCTAATAGATTAAGGTAAAGAGTATATATTTATTAAGTATATTAAATAGATAATAAAGTAATAGATAGTATATACGCTAGACCTAAGGTAAGTAATTATATCCTTAATAGTTGAGTTCGATAAATCTTAAAATAGGAGGGAGCTATCCTTAAAGCTTTGCATACTTAGAGATTCGCAAGGTATACTACTTAATAGTAATACTATTAAGCCGAACTAATAACCCCTCTCTTTAAGCTTAAGTATATTAAGCGTACCTACTGACCGACGACCTACTAATCGCCTAAAGGCTGAATAGACTATTCCTATCGTCTGCGAACTGCTTAAAGTATAGAATAACTTCAATATTATTATCCCTTTAATTAAAGCACTTATAGTAAAGGATATTCCTAAAATAGGTATAAGTAATAATAAGCCTCTACTATTAGAAAGCGGTTCCTTAAATGATAAGCCTATAGAACCTATAATCGAATTTACGCCTTTAAAGAGGAATAGAGACTTAGAACTAGAAGATACCTTAGATAAACGCGAGTCTAAGCATATCTGGGCTATAATAGCGCATAGGATTTACAAGCTCGAACTTCAATAGAGCTTCGACGAAGATAATGCATTCTTAGCCGCTAGGGGAATAATAAAAATCTCTCTTTTAAAGATGTATAATAAAGCTATTAACAATTTAAAGAATAGAGCAGTATAAAATAAGGCAATCTAAGAGGAGATAAGCTCTCTTATTACAAATGGTATATAGATAGAGGAACCGATGCTAAAGGATATGAACCTGGTATTAATAAAGTGGGTCTTTATAATTAAGATATATATAAATAGGACCCTAGAACGTTATAAGGCAAGGCTTGTAGCTAAGGGCTTCTTTTAATAGTATGGAGAAGACTACTTTAATACGTTCGCGCCAATAGTTCGTATAGATACCCTTTGTATATTTATGGCGATAGTAGCCGCTAAAAACCTTAAATGCAAATAGTATAAAACCGAGGGGAGACAACACAAGAATAGGCCTAAGGGAAGACCTAAAAACAAGAGGAGGAAGCACCACAAGCGGGCTCTCTTAGATAAGATGTTAGGAACAAGTCCTAAGTATGGGGTATATTCAGTATTATAGCGACACGCGCTATCTCTATATATAGAAGATGGCCCTTTTTATCCTCCTACTATCTTGCGCCGATCATATGATATATATTATAAGACCTATCTATCTTAAGTCTCTATATATATCCTAAATAATAAAAGTAGTAGCCCCTACTACTATTAGCAAAGAATATAAAATAATATAGATTAAGGCAATAGTATATCAATTACTAGTAAACCCTAAGTATAAGAAAACTAATATATCAAAAGGCCTAAACTAAGGCTATATCCTTATCAAAGGGTAAAAAGAAAAAAAAGAAGAGAGTTTTTT
>JAENRP010000390.1:12978-33821 GCA_024741835.1 Diplocarpon mali | reverse complement strand
ACACTTTTCACCTATAGGCTAGGCCCAGGAGTTAGAAAACGAAACTAGCAAAACAAACAAATAAGTTATAGAGTCGCAAAAAACAATTAAAAATAGTACTAACCTAGATATTAATTTTCCTTAGTTCTCTTTAAAAGATAGGGAGAACTATTACTAGATAATACTCTCTTTATAAAGCGCCTACTTCTTCTTAATAGCTTACTATTAGTATTAGAAGAGTCCGGTCTTAGTATTATAAGAGCTTTAGTATTTTATAAAGATATTAGTATAGTTTGACGGCTTTTGCTAATAAGGAAGGAGACTTATATTATAGCGTTATTATTATTATCCTCTTTATTATTATTATCATCCTTTAGAGAGTTATCTACTACTAAGGGGGATGCGGTAAGAGATTCTATAGCTACGACCTCCTTAGCCTTGCCTTTCTTTAGATTAAGTCGCAGGCTAGGCCTAGGAGTTGTATTAAGGGTTTTTATATAAGGCTTTTTAATACTATACTTCTTAAGAAGAATTATCTTATCAATTACATTATTAGCCTTAATATTATTATTAGTACCTTTTGTTTTAGCTTAGGATTTGTCCTTATATAATTATAGCTTTAAGTATTAAATCAGTTTCTAAGTATAGGTAAAATTATTAAAAAGTTCTTACTTATACTTCTTTAAATAGGTTGTTAGCTGACCTATATCTTTAGATAGCAACTCTTTTACTATTATTACTACTAATAGATCGTTCTATAATTGTCTTCCTATAAGTGCTTTTAATAGTAGGCCACCTTTTATTATACTAAGTATTGTACGAAACTTGGCTAACGATTCCCTAGTAATACTCTATCTTGCAGTACTCGGTTTCTTTATATAAATGGACTTAATATAAAACTCGTCTAGGTTAGTACTATTTTTAAGTGAGTTATTACTAATAACTTCTATATAGTTGTTACTAATAGTAAGAAACCTACCTTTTTTAAGCTCTTTGCCGGACTTTAAGTTAATGAATATTCCTTATCTTATAAATATAAAGAATAGGGTAGTCTTATTAGAGATATATTTCTTAAGTAGCGTCTTAGTCTTAATGTTTAATTCTTTCTACTATATTGCGTTTTATGCCAGATTTAGTAAGACCTATTAAGCATTCTTTAAGTGCAGAAGGGTAAGAGCTGATATTTTATAGGATTTTTCCTATATAGCAAATTCTCTAGTTGATTATTTTACTATAGGTATTATATAGTAATCGATAGTCCTACTATTAGGAGAGCCGACCTGCGAGCTAGGCCTAGGAGTCAGCCTTACGAATCTTGTATTAGCGTTAATCTTAGTAGAAATAACTCTTAAATAGTAGTTAATACCTATAAACTATATAGCCTTAAGATACGCTACTAGCTTATATAAAGAATTATAGCAAGTTAATAAAGCACTAAGATATAGCCTATAGTATATCCTTAAAGTCTATTATATTAAACTATAAGTTATATTATAAAGGAAGGTAGAAGGAGGGGAAGGCTTCTTATTTAAGATTCGGAAATAGTACTTATATATTTCCATTTCCTCTTATGCTAATGTTAAAAATGAATTCTTTCCTTAAGAACCATAATTATACGTGCGAACTATGCTTAGGAATGCGCAGCTAAATAATTTAGGCATATTTAAGAAACCCTTAGTATAAAACAATATTAAAGTATCCTTAGTTAGTATTGTTTTATACTAAGCAGGGGTCTAAGCGATATTATAAAATAATTTCAAAGCCTTAAGTGCTACTTTAAACTTAAAGAAACCTAGCGATATATCTTTTTTAATCTAATTAGCTATTCTATTGCTAGTAGCTACTATTATATAATTTCCAAAGTATAATAAGAACAATCTTAGATTAAGAGTAGTATAAAATTTATAAAGGTTAGATAATACTTCTTTATTAGTAATGCCTATTAATGCTAGTCCGCAGTATAGTATATATTATCATTTATAAAGGGTATAAAATTTCTTAAAATAGAAGTCTTTAAATATCCCTATTATAAATTTACTCAAGCGAGTTTTCATTTCTAGTATTACTATAACTCTGAATTTATCACTATATTATAGTATCATCTTAATGTTAAAAGGGACTTAATAACATTCTATAAAGATTATTATTATAGTATCTTTAGGCTTCTCCTTAAGCATATAATAGTCGCCCTTTGATTTCTTATAATCGATAAAGAACTATATAATATTATCTAAGGAGAATTTGTCTTATTACAGTTTTATAATTTATTTAACAGCTTTTGCTATTACCTCTTATACTAATAAAACATCTCTCTAGTTTTCCTTTTTCAAACGCTTTATTATAGACTTATAGAATTTTAAAATAAACTTTTGCAAATCTTTAGGAAAGGTCTATATAATATCCGCAATATCCTTCTTAGTATTATTAAAAATTTCTAAGATATTAGTAATAGTACTCCCTTCTTTATCTGACAAATCTTCTTCTAAGTTTATAATATTATATGCGCTAACCTATAGGCCAGGCCTGCGACTTAATTTATTTGCTATTAGTATTCGAGGTATTTTAAGCATTTTTAAGGATAGTAATTTAAACTTATCTAAGTCTAATGATTTAGGGTTATAATAGTTAGTAGTTTGTATTTCTAGTATCATAAGTACCTTATATTTAAGGACTTCTCTATTATATACTGATTCTACTTATAGGCCAGGCCTATAAGTCAAATTTTCTTTATTAGTTAGTTCTGCTAAGGGTAGCAGCATTTTCTAAGCAGCGGAAACTATAAATTCCTATCTCTCTATTTTATTATTAAAATAGTTTATAATATACTTAATAAGATAGATCATCTTTTCTTTTATAATAAGTAGACTATATTATAACTATTATAGGCTAAGGGTATTTAAAATTGTCTAATCAAAAAGGGCCAGATTATCATACTACGCTAGATCGTCTTTTATAATCTAAATGATAGAATATATAATAGTGCTCGAGAACCTAACAAATTTTCTACCTCTTATATTATTGCCTTAGAGTTTCTTTATACCTTCTTAAATAGTAAAATGATTCAATACTTATATAGCCTTTACTACTAGTTAATATATCTTAAAAATCTTGCCTAGTCCTCGCAAGGTATTATTAGTAGTAATATCGGTTATAAAGTAGGTTTAGAAGAGGGTGCTATAAGTGCCACTTATAAACTGTAGCAATCTTTTTATACCCTTATTCTTTTTATCTTAGTTTCTCCGAAACAAATCCATTAATGTAGAGTAACCTTAATACTCTTATAAAAACTTTTCATAATCAATTCCTTTAACCTTAAGCTCTCCTTTAAGAAAATTATCAAAGCTTAAGAACCCCTCTTTAATAGTAGAAATTCTATAGTTTAATACTTTAATAAAGGAATTTAAGAATACTTATTATTCTATTTCACCTAACGTTCTATAGGTAGTTATAATATCTTCTAATGATCTTAATAACTTGCTATCTTATAAAAACCCTTCCTTTAATATTAGTTTATTATTAGTAGTACTTAAGGACTTGCTACCTAAGGCAACAATTGATATATTCTTCTTAGGTATGGCCTTTTTACTTATAGTTAGTAGTACTATAATAAATTATTTAATAAAAGGGGGGTAGTTTTAAATAAAGAGATGATTGTTTAAAAAAGATTAATAATATAAAAGGCTTATATTAGAAAAGATTGATAATAGAAAGACAATAATAGTAGTACTGCTAGTACTAGTGCTAGGGTTTAGTAAGGTTATAGAAAAGGTAAAAAAAAGTATAATTATAGTATAAGGAGAGATTTATTTATAGAGATAAGAACTACGCTAATATACAAAGGAAAAGTAGGCATAAAGAGGCTAGAAGTAGGAATAAAAGTAGGGTATAACGCATATAAGGACTTATAATTGGTAAATGATAATTATTAAAGGTAAAGATGATATTTTAAAGGTAAGCATTAGAAAGTTGTATATAAAGGAAATAATTAAAGGATGGATTATATAAAGAATGAAATAAAGTAAAGAATATATATAGAATAAAATAATAAATAGAGAATAAAGAGGTACTGGCATTTAGGAAGTAGATAATCTTAAAAAAGATTCAACTCGAATTCATAAGTCCTTTAAATGGTCTTTTCTAAGGGTAATAGGCTAGATTCTTTAGATTGCTTGACTTAATTGTCGGTTCTATTGTTACTTCGGAGTCTTCTTCTCTTGCGTTAGTTCTTACCTCTTAGCGATTTCTCTGATTTAGGTGCCTCTATTAAAGGAACCTCTGTTTATACCCTTAGGTTTAGTAACCGAGGTTTATCCAAACCATCTTATAGGCTTAAGCTAGCCGAGTCTAACCTTACTCGCGGGCCGGGCTTGCGAGTTAGTCTTAGCGTTTTTAAGCTTAAGGGTAAAAACAAAGGGTTAGTTCCCAAATTAGGATCTGATATTATACTAGCGTTTCGATTCGTCTCTTTTCCGAATTTTCTTGCAATAATGCCTTTATTAATTAATGCATTAGGCTTTTAGATAGCATTTATTTTATCGCATTATCCTTAAGACTTAAGTCTATAAAGAAGCGACTTAGTATTTATAACATTCGTTTAAGTATTAATAAAGGCATTAAAGAGTTTCTAATTATATTTTATAAAGTAGATTTTCAATTTGTCTTTATTAAGAAGAAACAATTCCTATACTTCGATTATAACTGCTAGATCTGTTTAAAAGCGTCGATTAATAATAGCTTTAAAGAGGCTATTGCAGTTCTTAAGATGAAAAGCTACTTTAAAAGGTGCAGTAGTTCTACTTATATTAATCTATTAAAGTATTAAAGGTTACTTTAGAGTAAAGATTAAAAAGATAAAATCGGAGATTCAAGTCTTATTTTCTAAGGTATTCTTATCGTAGATAGCTATATAGTTGTTATAAAAGGCTATAAAACCACTAGTCCTATAAGAATTATCCGAAAGCATTTTAAGAAGGTATCCCTATTTCGTTATTACTATAATTGGATTACTATTATTAGTAATAGGTCGCAAGATCTCTTTTCGCTTTAATTTTGCAATTATTCAAGCTAGTTGAGATTTTAAACCAAGTGCTTAAGAAGTCTATCGACTTATCTTCTTTATAGATAGAATGAGTTTTATATTCAATTAAGAGCCGACCTACCTATTAAGGCTTCTAGAAGCTGGCCCTTATCCAATCGGTAGGATTTAATAATCTAAAACTTGCTTTTTAATAAAATTGACTTATAGGCCAGGACCGCAAGTGAAAATCGGAATTTCTTTATTAATAGCACTTATATCTCTCTTTATTAAAACAACTTAATTATAAAGACTAAGGCTAATCAATTATAAAGGTTTAGGGTAGGCTATAAGCTAATAGGTTCTTCTACTCCTTACTATTATAGCTAAGAGGTAGAATCTATAGTATATTTAAAGGACTTATTAAGTAAGACTAAATATTATATTATAGAGAAAATAAAAAGGTATAGAGGTCGCGCTATTTATAAGGCAGAAGTGATAAAGATACATCTTTGCTTCTTATCTTATAATAGAGAGGAATATACTTATAAAAGCACTATTGTGGAGACCTGAGATGGATAGGTCTTGTGATATATATTATATGATCGACGCAGGACAGTAGGAGGATAAAAGGGCCATCTTCTATATATAGAAACAGCGCGTATCGCCATAGTACTGAATATACCCCATACTTAGGACTTGTTCCTAATATCTTATCTAAGAGAGCCCGCTTATAGTACTTCCTCCTCTTATTTTTAGGTCTTCCCTTAGGCCTATTCTTGTGTTGTCTCCCCTCAGTTTTATATTAGTGACCTACGCAGGGACCGATTTCTTGAGATTTCCGTCCCTATACAACCTTATTGATCTCTTGGATTTGCAGATAAGAGACCGGCCTTTTGAAGAATACGTCTTTGAAATACTTATAGCATTTTGATCGACTCTAAAACCCTTATCTTTAATCGCCTAGTTACTTAGAACTATCGATTTTCGTTTAGCAACTATTAATAACCTCAGATTTTCCCTTTTCGGCTCTGCTCCGAAAACCCCTATTTTCTTCCTTAACTCTAAGATTTTCGGAATTTTCGGCTTCCTAGTATAAAAAGTTTGGCAAACCCTATAATAGCAATCTCAAATAGCAGTAGTTTCAAGTACTCAAGTAATACCAAGCGCAAACTCCAATCGGAAGTGCCTCCTTAGAATCTTTAGAAATCCGAATTCGATAATTCAGCCGCCTTAGCTTAATAGAACTCTAAAAATTGCCTTAGAATCGTCTCTAGAGACCCCTTTATTCTAAGGACCAATGGGAATTGGCCTAAAGGCTAAGAAGAATCTTAGATATAAACCTTATCTTAGAAATTGGTCCTTAATTAGGTAAACCTTATCTTATTGCAATTAGTCGCAACGCTCCTATTAGTTATTTAGCACCTACTTAGAATCTCTTAGCAAACTCGGATTAAACTTTTAGCAGAATCCGGAATTCTACTCCTAAGCCTAGCCTACGAGTGGGAGGATAAAAAGATATCCTTAAATAACTTAGGACTGCCACTTACTTTTTCAATATTAATATTAGAAAATACTAAAAATAATAACAATTTTGAACTTTTCACTAACCCTTTATTTAAATCTTTTCAAACTCGTCCTAATCACTCTAAGATTGACTTAGATTTTAAACATTCTTTAAGCCCTTTTGAATTTCGAAGTACTCCTCCTAGCAATCAATCTTGCAATATCGAAGCTTCCCCTTTGCCCCTTATGGATTCTATCAACCCAGACGGTTAGTATAAAACGATAATGGCCGCATTTAAGGCTATTACCAGTCACTTTCCCCTTCCTAGTTCCCCTAGCGCTCCTTACTTCATAGGCGCCAATATCACTGATTTCCTTAAGCAATATAAGGAAACTTGTTACAATTTTAGTATTATATAAAAGGATATAATTTCTCAACTTTCTCGCTACTATAATCATATAAGCAAGGATATTATTAAGTCCCTTCCCGAATGGAAAACTTATAGTTTATAAGAACTCCTTATTAAGGCCCTCAAATCTGAATTTTGCGAATTTAATAGATAGCAGATTCGCGATACCCTAGCTTTCTTAAAGGAATTTGTTCTAGTCACTTGTACTCTTAAGGAACTTAAGAACTACTATTAGACTTTTACTTATATATCAAACACCTTAATCAGCTAGAAAATACTTAGCGAAGTTAAAAGAGGCCGCCTTTTCTTACTTAGATTACCTATTGGACTCTGAAATAAGATCATTAAGCATTTTAGGATTAATAAGCAAGACCTTATAACCTTCGCCTTATTTAAGGAATTCGCAGCCTTTGCTTTAAAATCAGATCTTAATAAGAGAACCATTAATACTATAGAGTAGGAAAAAGCCCTTACTCCCTCCTATACTAAAGACCTTAAGAGCCTGGTCCAAGAACACTTAAAGGCTCTGGAAGTCATAGAAGAGGCAAAGAAGAACCCAGTGGTTATACCTTTCACTCGCAAGCCCGACTTAGGAGTGAAATCCAACCTTAGAATTAAGGAACTTAAGACCCAATTTGCAAAACTCTAAATCCAGAGCTTAAAAACCAAGATTAATAATCTCTTATAGGAAAAATAGCATATTCCCTAATTTGGTAATAGGCAAAACTCAGCCACTATGAGCCAATATAGTAGTTCCTATTACTAGACTCCTGCTTCTTGTCATTCGGAACAACCTACTAATATAAGAACTCAATAGTTAACTAAAGAAGGAGAAATTAATCCTAACCAGCACTCTGCTAATATTAATGCTATAGGGTACTAAGGGAATAGCAATAGAAGACAACTAACCTACAACTTTTGCAATAATAAAGAACCTAACTGCGCTCTATATAAGTATCGCAACAATTGCCCTCTTTTCCTTTGTTTTATTAACACTAGGGTTATATATATTAATAAGTATAAGATGCTTTGTATTAAGGATCCTAGGCCAGAAGCTATCCCTATTAAAAAGCATCAGAATCGCTTATAGTTACAGACTATTCGAACGATAATATATAGTATAAAATAGGACGAGAATTTGGTCGAACGATAGCGTATTATAGACATAAACGCCAAAATTCCAACTTATATATATATAGGTCCAACTAGCAATCTACCTAAGGGAGTTCTTAAGGACCCAGCTTCTAATCAAACAGCTATAGAAGTTAGAGGCATCTCTGTCTTAGGATAGGTTAATAACAATATTTCAGCCGATATTAATACTGCTTCTGTATCTAGGAACCCTTGGAATTCTCAGCATCCTTCTAAATCTTCCACTCTACTAATACTAATAAAACCAGCCAAAGTCCAGAAATCAGCGCATATAACTCAGGAATCTCAATATAGAGTCCAAATGCTAAAAGACACCTAATAGTTTAGAACCGCAATAGATAAGGATAAAGCCGATATAGCAGACGAATTGATCAAAGATGTAATAGACGAAGATGGCTTTAAGCTTAAAGATTAAGAAGTTGAAGTTATTGCGCGGACCCCTAACCCTAAGCGAAAGAGACAGATGTTAAAATAGGAGAAATTTATTAACAAATACGCTAGTTCAACTGTAATAGAGAAAGCTATAGAGAATATTATAGCCTAGCAAATTAACCTCATATTCAAAGACCTATTTAGTTTAATTAGACGCTTTAATAAAGTGCTAGGAAAGCATATCCCAATTGCCTTTAAAGATTTGAATAATAATAAGGAAATAGAAATTGTAATGTAAAAGAACTTTAAGAAGCACCTAGCCTTAATCAAATGTCTTTAGATTGCAAAAGACAAAGGAACCTAAAGGTACTATAATATTATAGCAATAGCTTTAATATCTCAGAATATCAATTGAAATTGTTTAGCAGTTACGATAAAAAGCCCTATTGTTATTTATTCTATAGAAGAATCAATTAAAGCAAAGGCTCTAATCGATTATAGTTTAGAAGTTAATATAATAATTAGAAAAGTGGTAGAAATAGCTCGATTGATAATCGTTAGCGATCAACTCCTTATTTATTCAACTGTCTCTAGATCGAAATACAATTTTAATAAATAGGTGAAAAATATAAAGGTTAGAGTCAGAGGAATCGTTAATTACACTGACTTTCTAATAATAGAGAATTCCTTAAATAATATTCTTTTAGAAATGCTCTTTATTTTAGAATCTTAGCTAACATTTAACTATCCTAAAGATAAGCTTATAAAAGCTAGCCTTTAGAATATAGATCGATCCTTAAAAGGACAAATGGTTATTGCAAAAGATATAGCCGAATTTTAGAATGAGGTTTCGAGAAACGATTAGCTAGCATAAGGGCTAGGCTTAATACTAGTAAAGGAAGGCACCTAGCGAGGAGTTATAGCAAAAGAAAGGTAAGTTTGCCGATTTTAAATAATAGCAATTTAACTCGCGGTCTTAGACTAAGAGTCAAATCTGGAATTTTAAAAAATGGTACAATCGGCATTTTATCGACTTAACAATTAAGAAAAAAGAAAAATAAGGTAGAAAAGAGAGTTCGTTTTATAAATTTCGATAATTCACTAATCATTTTAAAAAACCTAAAAACCACTTATAGGCCGGACCTGCGAGTGAAAAATAATAAAATTACTAATAACATTTCCATCTACGCACTTCAAATTGACGACTTAGAAAATCTTTTATTTGTTTTTAAAAAGGAAAATTCGGACTGTTTTATAAGATTTGATAAAAAAGGAAAGAAGCAGAGAAGCATAGTACTAGCTAATATTTGAACTATATATAAAAGCAAGGCCGATAAAGTACGACTGGTGGATTAGGGAATCTCTAATGGCTCGAAGCCTAGAGGATTAGACGATTGGTTTAAATAAGACAAGAAGCTTCGACCTCCGAAGCCGGGTGGCAAATTCGATAAGTTTATCATAGGCAGATTTTCTAATAAACCCATCGGATATCGGCTAACAAAAGAACATTTCGACATGCTAAAAATTGGAGATGACTTAATAGAACAAGAACGCGAACTACTTTATAAAACCTTAATAAATCGAGAGGACGCCTTGGCTTTTGACTAGACGGAACTTGGCCAGATTCGAAAAGAGGTCATACCTTATATTAAGATTAAGACAATACCCTACGAAGCCTAGCAAGAGAAAACATTCAGGGTCTCTAAAGCTCTTTAAGAAAAGGTAATCGAAATATTAAAGGATAGGCTAAAGCAAGGAGTTCTTAAGTTCTATAATAGCCTTTATAAGAACAAATGGTTCCTAGTTGCTAAGAAAGAGAAGGGAACTTATAGACTAATAACAGCAGTAGTAAAGATGAACCGAGTAACTGTTAAGGACGCTAACGTTCCTCCGAATATAAATAAATTCTTAAATGAATTCGTAGGATTAACCTACAGCTCTCTTATTAACTTCTTCTTTAGATATAACCAATTTATTCTTAATGTTAAATCGAGAGATATAATAGCAATTCAAACCCCTCTTAGGCTACTTCAAATGATAAGATTACCTTAAGGGGCCATAAATTCGATCGCTCAATTTGTCTAAGTAATCTATAAGATACTAGTAGATTGCATACCCAATATTGCGCTCCCTTATATAAACGATATAAGAGTAAAAGGATCAAGATCATTCTATAACTATAAAGAAGTTCTTCCTAGCATATAATAATTTATAATAGAATACATTTAAAACCTAAACCAGGTGCTTATACAATTCGAAAGGGCAAGAGCAACAGTTAGTCTAAAGTTATAATACTATCTTCCATCAATAGAAATTGTTAGTTTCGTTACTAATTCCAATGGCCGAAGTCCTTAAAGGGCTAAAGTACTCAAAATCGACAAATGGAAGAGGTATAATAATATGGCAGAAGCTCGCGCGTTTATTGGCATTATAATATACTATCGCATTTAGATCAAGGATTTTACTAAAAAGGCAGCGCCTATTTACGCCTTATTTTAAAAAGGGGCTGAGTTTCAATAGGAGGAACCCTAAATAGAGGCTATAAAACAACTAAAGTAAGCGTTGCTTAAAGCGCTATATCTAATCAAAATAGACTATAGAGCCAACGCTAGGCCAATAATACTAATAGTTAACGCAAGCTTAATCAGATAGGGTACTATCCTTTAATAAGCTAATAGCTAATAGAAAAGACATTTAGCTCGCTTTGAAAGTAGTCTTTAGAATCCAGTAGAAACAAAGTATAATACTATTAAATAGGAATGCAAAGGAGCCTTAAAAGCAATGAAAAAGATGAGAAGCGACCTTTATAGCACTTACTTCATCCTCGAAACCGATGCCAAAGTGCTAGTAGAACAATTGAATAGAGCTGCAAGCGACCTACCTAAAGCCTTACTAATAAAATAGATTGCTTAAATAAGACTAATAGACTTTAAAGTCAAATATATTCCAAGAACGAAAAACACTACTGCAGACAGCCTTTTAAGAAGAACTCAGCCCTACCCCTTTGATTTAATTAAAGAAGACGAAACAGATATTAATAAGTAGGTAGAAAACGAAGTTAATTATCTATTAATATATCGCCTCAAAGGGACTCGACTCGCGAGCCCGGCCTGCGAGTTAAATAAGAGAATTTTATCACCTGACTACTTAGGTGACTCCGAAGAAATCGCGAAGTTTTTAGTCACACTTAAACAACTAAAGACGGTTGCTCCTAAGGATTTTCAGAAATTCAAAGCTAAAGCTCTAATTTATCTAATATAAAAAAGACGATTGTTCAAAAGGAGCGATAACTCATTCCTTATATAACTTTGCTTAAACGACAAAAAACTAAAGGCCAAGGCTATTTAAGATATTCATAAGGAAACTGGCCACTAAGGAGCTAAGTCCACTTACCACTAACTCTTAAGAAAATTCTTTTGGAAAGGCTCTTTTAAGGACTGTAAAGCTTTTATAAAGAGTTGTATCCCTTATTAGAAATGAAAACCTAGTTATAAGGAAAATCCCTTATTCCTAACCTGGCCATTAGGCCTTTTCTACAAAGTCAGCCTCAACATTACACAAGTACTAACTACTAAGAATAGGATAATATATTTTATTCTAGCAAAGGAAGACCTATTAGGATAGCCTAAAGGACGACCTTTAAGATCTGCTAACTCTAAATCTATTATAAAGTTCCTTTAGGAAGACGTGGTCTATTGCTATAGACTTTTTAGCAGATTAACTATTAATAGAGGCCCTGAAAAC
The DNA here is from genome assembly GCA_024741835.1 of Diplocarpon mali. Lineage (NCBI taxonomy): Eukaryota > Fungi > Ascomycota > Leotiomycetes > Helotiales > Drepanopezizaceae > Diplocarpon > Diplocarpon mali. The sequence goes on along the minus strand of JAENRP010000390.1, from coordinate 21,644 downwards.
AAAGGAGTAGTTAAAGCTTTCTTGCGAAAATATAGCATCAAATGGGTTCAAATCTTAATATACAACTCGAAAGCTAATAGAATAGTAGAACAAGGACACTATAACATTCTTAATAGTCTGTCCAAAGTTACTTGCAAAGGATTCAAGGATTAAATAAAATGCTTTTATAAAATACTCTTTACTTATCGAACGACAATCTATAAACCGACTGGAGTTATACCATTCTTCCTTGTCTATAGCAGAGAGGCATAGCTCCCTCTTAAATCCTAATAGCCTATTTAGAGATTGTTCGACTATAATCAAATTCGGAACCGTTCCGATTTACTTATAATAAGATGCCGACAACTTGAGCTTTAAGATATAGATATAGAGGAAATCATTCTGCAAAAGAAATGATATTAGGAAAAAGCTAAGGAAGCGTAGGCTGCTTCCAAAGTACTTAAAATGCACCCTATTCGAAAAGATGATCTCATCCTAGTCTACGATATTATAAGAAGTATTAATATATCCGCAGATACTAAACTTAACTATCGATAGCTTAGTCTATTTAAAATTAAGTCTGAGCAGGAAGAAAAGGGATACTATTCTCTTTAGGAATTTAATAGAATCGATATTAAAGGAACCTTTGCAGCTAACCGACTAAAGCACTTTTATTAACGCGACTAGACCTTATTCCCCTTAGAAGACGAATCAGAAATTGATACAACCTCCGAATCTTCTATAGGAACCGACGGCGATATAAGCAATTTTGAACCCTTAGATAAAGACTAAGATTTTTCCAATTTAACCTATAAGCTAGTCCTATAAGTAAAGAATATTAAAATACCTAACTAATCGCAACCTTAAGTCATTATTCTTAAAATATCCAAAGAACGCAAGTAGGAATACCAAACGATTTCCTAGCCTATCAATTGTCTTACTTTCCTTTAATCCTTATTTTTACATTTTCAGCAAGGTCGCCTCCTTTGTTATTTAAGATATAGATCTTTTAAGATCACTTTAAATTCTTACCTACTCTAACTTATTTTGCATTCTTAATATTAGCCTTTAATTACAACATTCCTATTACTTTCCTTAAATAATAAATAAAAAAGTCTAATTTCCTTAATATATATATAGTAAATCTATTGCAGCTTATATACCCTTTTAATTCTTATACCCCATTAAACTCTCTTATTTACACTCCCTATCTTTTATAAGTAATATGCCTTTAAAGAACTCATAAATAGTTTTATCTACTGTAATAGAGGATGAATAAGTACTAGTTACAAACTTCTCTTAGGACGGTAGAGCCATTGCATCGTTAAAGAGCTTCAAATTGACCTACGCAGCCTTAGGAGATATAGAGCAATAAAAACTCCTTTCAGCTTACGCGAATGCTATTAGTAACCTTTCAACCTAGGTAGCCCCTGGAATTCTCCAATTTGACGACTTCCTAACCGAAGAATTAAGACTAAAGGGAATCTCCAAAGAGGAATTCTTAGCCGACGCAGATCAATATATAACCTTAGCTAACACTTTCAGAATAGACCAAGATAAAAGGGAAGAATCTATTCGACGACTAGATAATTTAGCTATTAATAAGAGAGGACTCCTATTTTATTTACGTTTCCTAATAAATATTAATTCTAATAATAGAAGGCAAGTATTATCAAAAATTCTCAAGGAAAACACTCCTATAGCTAGAGCTATTCAAATTCTCAATTTCTTTATTATTTAAAAAGGAGTAGTAAAATTCCAAGGCAATCGAATTTGCAGTCGCAGATTTGTAGGCCTATCTAATGCAATACTTATAGTAGCTAATAGAGCTATAAAAAGATCAAATTAGGCTGCAGATATTACCCTACCTAATAGTACTATTATCAATATACTAAGGCTCTGCGCTTCTGCTTATAAGTTGCTTATTTTAAAAGAAAACTGGACTCCTATACCAGAGTTTAAATAAGATTTCTTTAATAATAAAGAAGAGAATTAGTTATTTATAGTCAAGCCTGCCTTAAAATTCGCCTTTTAGCCTAAAGATATAATAAGCGCTAAACTATATAATTTAACTCGCGGTCCTAGACCAAGAGTCAGAAACGAGAATTTTAAAACTAGACCTAACCTGCCTCTTATTGAAATAATTCTAGAAACCGCTGCTAAATAGACTGCTCAAACGCTTAGCGCAGCCTCTTTAGAATTTTCAGAATCTTCAAAGGACTTTCCTCTAGCTGAACGACCAATTTTAGCTCAACCTCTAAAAAGGATAGATCGTTTAATAGCCACCTTAGCTAATTTGCAATTTAAAACCAAAGGATTGCGCGCTTGCTTAAACTCCTTCCCTAACAACTTAAAGGAGCTAGTTCTTAACTTCTTTATATCTATATGCAACCGATTTAGAAACGATAATATAAGAGAAGACCCTATTCCTCTTACTCTAGAGATAATTAAAAGAGCCGTCAGATAAATTCAATAGCTTATCTTAAATGAGTTCGCTCTTATGGATATTGTTCAATTCTTTAATAATTGCAAAAGTCAAGAACCTAATCTCTTAGATGCTAAGCGGGACTATTTTATCTTATAAGAAAGAGAATGCAAAGAGGAATCTATTAATTAAGATATTTATAATTGTAATAACGTGCCTCAATTGGTCATTCTCAACCTCGAACTTAAAGAACGATATAATATTTAGGTGTCCTTTATAATGAAAACTCGCTTTTGATAGTATCTTCCTAGCGTAGGAATCGAAGGAAGAAGACTTTGCGACCTTTATATTTGCTCTCTTTCGGTTTACTATAGTCTCAATTATAAAGGATTTGATATTAATAAAATCATTAAATACCTTGAACTTCTCTATATAGTAGAAGATATCGATCTTTTTCTAATCTACCCTAATAATCAATTCTTCATCTTTTCAAGGATATGCAAATCCAACCTATTAATAATAGAGGCATCTCTAAGTGCTATAAAATTCAAGGCTAATCCTAAAGCCTTAAAGGCGTTAGAGCTAATTGAATAGGATAATTCCTTCTTATCGATATTACTAAATAATAAATAGCAAGAGGAAATAGAGGAAGAAGGGTCAATTGTAATGCCTAAACCCTTTAGATACCGCTTCCTAACCGACAATTTTACTACTAATAATAGTGCTTTTACAAGTATATTCCTCTCTATTATAAGATAAGAAGCAGAGATGTATCTTTATCACTTCCGCCCTATAGATAGCGCAACCTCTATACCTTCTTATTTTCTTTATAATATAATATTCAATCTTATTCAATAAGTCCTTCGAATGCACTATGGACTCTACCTCTTAGTTATAATAGCGAGAAGTAGAGGAACCTATCAGCTTATAGCCTATCCCGAACCTCTCTAATTGATTAGCCTTAGTCTTTATAATTAAGTCGTTTTGATAAAGAGAGATGCAAGTGCTATTAATAAAGAAATTCCGATTTTCACTTGCAGTCCCGGCCCGTAAGTCAATTTTATTAGAAAGCAAGTCTTAGATTATCAGATCCTACTGATCGGATAAGGGCCAGCTTCTAGAAGCCTTAATAGGTAGGTCGGCTCTTAGTCGAATATGAAACTCACTCCATCTGCGAAGAAGATAAGTCGATAGACTTCTTAGGCACTCGGTTCAAAATCTCAACTAGCTCAAATAACTGTAAAATTAAAGTGAAAGGAGATCTTGCAACCTATCACTAATAATAGCAATCCAATTATAGTAATAATAAAATAAGGATACCTTCTTAAAATGCTTTCGGATAATCCTTATAGGACTAGTGGTTTCATAGCCTTTTATAATAATTATATAGCCATTTATAATAAGAATACCTTAGAAAATAAGACTCAAATCTCTGACCTTATCTTTTCAGTCTCTACTTTAGAGCAACCTCTAGTACTTTAATAGATCAACACAAGTAGGACCACTGCACCTTTTAAGGCAGCTTTTCATCTTAAGAACTGCAGCAGCCTCTTTAAAGCCATTATTAGTCGATGCTCTTAAACGGATCCATTAGTTATAATCGAAGTACAAGAGTTATTTCTTCTTAATAAAGACAAATTGAAAATCCACCTTATAAAACATAATCAGAAGCTCTTCAACGCCCTTATTAAGGCCTAGACGAATATTACAAATACTAAGTCGCTTCTTTATAGACTCAAGTCTTAGGGACAACGCAATAAAGTAAATGCTATCCGAGAGCCTAATGCACTAATTGATAAAGGCATTATTGCAAGAAAATTCGGAAAAGAGACGAACTGAGACGCTAGCATAGTATCAGACCCTGATTTAGGAACTAATCTCCTATTTTTACCCTTAAGTTTAGAAACGCCAAGACTGACTCGCGAGCCCGGCCTATAAGTGAGGTTGGACTTAGCTAGCTTAAGCCTATAAGAAGGTTCAAATGAACCTTAATTACCAAATCTAAGGGTACTAATAAAAGATCCTTTAAAAGAGGTCCTTAAAGCTGAGAAATCGCCGAGAAATGAGAACCAACGCAAGAGAAGAAGACTCCGAAGTGATAATAGAACTGACAATTGAGTCGATTCGATCTAGAGAATCATAGTCTACCCTCCCTTTGAAAACCATTTAAAGAAATTGCGAATTAGATATTGAATTTTTTTAGGATTATCTACTTTCTATATACCTATACCTCTTTATTCTTTATTCATTATTCTATTCTATATATATTCTTTACTCTACTTTATTCTTTATATAATCCACCCCTTGATTATTTCCTTTATATACAACTTTCTAACGCTTACCTTTGAAATATCATCCTCACCTTTAAAGAATTATCATTCACCAATTATAGGTCCTTATATACGTTACACCCCACTTTTATTCCTACTTCCAAGCTCATTATGCCCACTTTTCCTTTGTATACTAGCGTGATTCCAAACTCTATAAATAAGCCTCTCCCTGCATAACGATTTTACCTTTTTACTTTCTCTATAACCCCACCAGACCTATAATACTAGCACTACCACTATTATCTTTCTATCATCAATCTTTTCTAGTATAGGCCTCTTATATTATTAATCTTTCTTAAATAATCATCTCTTCGTTTAAAGCTACCCCCCCTGCCGACTAATTCATCATGGCACTACCAAGCTTAAATAAGAAAGCCATACCTAAGAAGAATATATCAGTCGTTGCCTTAGGCAGCAAGTCAATAAATACCACCAGCAATAAGCTAATATTAAAGGGTGGCTTTTTATAGGAGGGCAAGTTATTAAGATTATTAAAAGATATGGTGAGCACTTATAGAACGTTAAGTGAAATAGAATAATAGGTATTCCTAAACTCATCTATTAAAGTATTGAACTACAGAATCTCTATAGTTAAAGAAGGATTTTTAGGCTTTAATGATTTTCTTGAGAATGAGCTTAAGACAAAGGGAATCGATCGTGAAAAATTCCTATAGGAATATCAGAGGTATGCCAATTCAGTCGATCTATTTCGGAAGAATCGAGACAAGAAAAATGAGTGTATAAAAAGGTTGTTACAGTTTACAAGTAGCACCTATAATACACTTTTTCGGACACACTTCATAACTAATATCACTGCTAATAATACCCTGCAAGGGCTTAGCAAAATTTTTAAGACATACCAACTAGTAGCAAAGGCCATATAGGTATTAAATCATTTCACCATCTAAGAGGATATAAAAAAGCTATAGGGAAATAGTGCGTAAGGTAGAAAATTTATAGGTTTCTCAAGTACTATTATCTACTCTGCTATTCAGATCATAAAGGACAGCCCCTCCTAGTATAATAATATTGCATTACTAGACCAAACAGTTCTAGATACCCTCGGTTTGCAATAGTCATAATATGGTTTACTCATTATAAAGGAAAAGATGATCTATCTAGCTAAGTATACTATAAACTACTTTGATAATAAGATAGAAAGATAGGAGTTTATTATACCTGCCGCTTAGAAAATGCTACTACCCTTAGAAGATTCAACTAATAAGCAAAATTTGACTCATAGGCCCGGCCCATAAGTAGAAGTACTATATAAGGAGGATATCCCTAAGCCAGAGGTACTTATAATACCTGGAACTCAAATAGCTAACTATTGCGATCACTAATCATTAGACTCAAATGAGTTTGATTCACTATCCTTAAAGATGCCCCAAACACCTAGAACACCAGTGGCAAAGAAGTTGACTTATAAGCCTAGCCCATAGGTCAGAATACGTAATAATATAGACTCTAAAGATGATCTAACAGACGAAGAGAACAACCCTATTACTAATATAATAGAAATTTTTAACAATACTAAGAAGGATACAGCCGATATTATATAAACCTTTTCCGAAGACCTGCAAAAATTTGTTCTAAAATTCTATAAGTCAATAATAAAGCGTTTGAAAAAGGAAGGTCAGGGAGAAGTTTTGCTAGTATAAGAAGCGATAGCAAGAGCTATTAAACAAATCATAAAGCTATAATAAGACAAATTTTCTATAGACAATATTATGCATTTCTTTATTAAGCATAAGAAATTGAAGGGTAACTACTATATCCTTAAAGAAAAACCAGAAAATAGTATAATAATTATATCTATGGAGTGCTATGAAGTTCCCCTTAATATTAAGATAATACTTTAACATAGCAATAGATTCAAGATTGCAGTAATACTAAAGATAAAGATACAACTAAGCAAATTTATGATAAGGATATTCGAGGACTTCAGTTTCGAAAAATTTTATACTCTATATAAACGATAATATGCATAATATTATAGGCTGATAATAGTATCTCTAACCAATGAGCAAGTTTCCTTTAATATATATAAATTTTGCATTGCACCCGACCTAAAGTTGTTTTTACTACACCTAAGGAATCATACAATTATAGCTACCAGCAATAGAATAGCAAGCCAGGTCAAGAAAGATATATTATTAGGTTTCGCTAAGTTCAAAGTAGAGCCTAAAGCTCTGAAATTATTCTATAATATCGCCTGGACTCCCGCCTAGTATAATGCCATACTAACTAGTAACAACCTAACATTACTCCGCAGCAAAGGTTTTTTAAACATGCCTAAATTATTCAGCTGCGCTTTCCTAAGTACCGTACGCACGTATAGTCATAGTAATCGTAGAAAGAATTCATTTTTAATAATAGTATAAGAGGAGCTAGAAATGTACCGATACCATTTCCGGACCTTAGATAAGAAGCCAAGCCCCTCCTCCGCCTTCCTCTACAACATAACTCACAGCTTAATACAGCAGACCTTAAGGATATACCATAGTCTATATCTTAGTGCTCTATTAACTCGTTATAATTCTTTACACAAGCTAATAGCGTATCCTAAGCCTATACAGTTTATAAGCATTGATTACTATTTGCGAATTGTTTCTACTAAGATTAACGCTAATATAAGATTCGTAAGATTAACTCCTAAGCCTGGCTCGCAAGTCAATCCACCTAATAATAGAACTATTGACTACTATATGATTCTAGCAGCCAAACAATCGACCGGAGAATTTATTATATGGGAAAAGTCTTATAAGTCATCTACACTCACACCCCGTCGCCTTAAGAACTCTTAATAGATCTTATTAAATCTGGCATAAAGCGCAGCTCAATAGAAAGAATTAAACACTAAGGATAGAACAATTCTAAAGGAGTATATCTCTAATAAGACTACTCCGTTCTTAGTATTTATAAAACAAGGCACCTTCATTAACCTGGATTCTGATAGAGAACTTAGAAAGGGTGGTTTTCTTACCGTCAGCAACAATTACATAAAAGTTATTAGTAATAAATCACTCAAGAATAGCGCTGACCTAGAAGAATTCATTATCGATTCCATCTGTATAAAGAAACCAAGCATAGCGAGATAGAGTATTACCAAAGAAGCCTCAGCCAAGTTTTATACAACGCTTAGTATAATAAAAGGTGGTCCACTATCAGATACTCTTATAGGAAGACAATTATAAAGTGATCTATTAGTAGTAATAACTATAAAGGATTTGTTTGCAAAAGACGTGTCTCAACTAATAGCATATCTGAAGAAGCATAAATAAGAACTTTTTAAAGATTTTACTAGTACTTAAAAGCTGGTTCAACAACTAGAGCTACAGTTATATAGCAATAAGTCTTAGATAAAGACTAAGGATATAAATGATAATATCAAAGCTGATAATATAATTAATAAAATGATACTCCTCAAGAAGTATAGCACTAAGAAGCCTTATGTAAAGACACCTAATATAACTCCTAGGCCCGGCCCGCAACTTGATCTATCAAAGGGCAAGGCTAAGGAAGTAGTATCTATAGAATCTCCTGCCTCCCCCTCCTCTATTACTAACAATTCCCCTAAGGATGATAATAATAATAATAATAATAACGCCACTATATAAGTCTCTCTCCCTATCGGCAGAAGCCGTTATACTACACTAGCATCCGCAAGGAGCATAGAAGCTCCCGCCACACTGAGACCTGCCTTGTCAAACACTAACAGCAATGCTATGAGAAGAAGTGGTCGTTTAGCAAAGAGAGTATTATCTAATAATAGTTCTCCCTATCCTTTAAAGAGAACCAAGGAAAACTGACGCCTAAGTTAGTTCTATTTTAATTGTTTTTTTTTTTTTTTACAATTCCATAGCTTATTTGTTTGTTTTGCTAGTTTCTTTTTCTAACTCCTAGGCCCGGCCTATAGGTGAAAAGCGCAT